>JAHDVE020001624.1:0-201980 GCA_022606495.2 Halesus radiatus | reverse complement strand
TTATTTTTTTCCAGTGACTTTTTCTGCGATGTTCTTTGGAACTTCTTCATAGTGTGAAAAATGCATTGAGTAATTTCCACGCCCTTGAGTTCTTGAACGCATGTCAGTTGAGTAACCAAACATTTCGCTTAGAGGAACAATTGCACGAATGCTTTGGCCGCCTGAACGCGCTTCCATTCCTTCAATTTTTCCACGACGGGAGTTCAAGTTTCCAATAATATCGCCCATGTAATCTTCTGGAACAACTACTTCGACTTTCATGCAAGGCTCAAGAAGAACGCTTCCTGCTTTAGATAGACCGTCTTTAAGTGCCATTGATCCTGCAATATGGAAAGCCATTTCCGAGGAGTCAACGTCATGATAAGAGCCGTCGATAAGTGTGACTTTAAAGTCAACAACTTCATAACCGCCAAGAATTCCAGATTTTGAAGCTTCTGCAATTCCTTCGTTGATAGGGTTGATGAATTCTTTTGGAATAACACCGCCGACGATTTTTGTTTCGAAAATATAACCAGAACCTGGTTCACCTGGAGAAATTTCGATAACGCAATGTCCGAATTGACCACGTCCACCTGATTGACGAACATAGCGTCCTTCTGCTTTGGCAGTGCGCTTGATTGTTTCACGATAAGAAACTTGTGGCTTACCTACAGTAGCTTCAACTTTGAATTCACGCATTAGTCTATCTACAATAATTTCAAGATGCAACTCACCCATTCCAGCGATAATAGTTTGACCAGTTTCTTCGTCAGTATACGTTTTGAAAGTAGGATCTTCTTCTGCAAGTTTAACAAGAGACATCGTCATGCGATCTTGGCTAGCTTTTGTCTTTGGTTCGATAGCGACTCGAATAACAGGTTCTGGAAAATCCATAGATTCAAGAATAACGGGCATTTTTTCGTCGCAAAGAGTATCTCCAGTGGTAGTATCTTTGAATCCAACTGCGGCAGCGATATCGCCAGAATAAACTTTTTCAAGTTCGCTTCTAGTGTTTGCGTGCATCATCAAGATTCTACCAATACGTTCTTTTTTGCCTTTTGTTGAGTTATAGCAATAAGAACCAGCGTTAATAGTTCCAGAATAAACTCTAAAGAAAGCAAGCTTTCCAACAAAAGGGTCAGTCATGATTTTGAAAGCAAGAGCCGAAAATGGTTCTGAATCATCAGCATGGCGAACAATTTTAGTTTCAGGATCATCAGCAAGCCAGCCCTCGATTGGAGGAATATCAAGCGGAGAAGGCATATAAGCAACGACTGCGTCAAGCAATGGTTGAACGCCTTTGTTTCTGTAAGAAGTTCCGCAGCAAACAGGCACCATATCGTTGGCAATAGTAGCTTTTCGAATACCATATTGAATCTCTTCTATAGTAAGCGTTTCGCCGCCAAGATATTTTTCAAGCAATTCTTCATCAGATTCAGCAACTGCTTCAATAAGTTCAAATCTATATTTATCTGCAAGTTCTTTCATGTCCGCTGGAATTTCAACAACGTCGATTTTAACGCCGATGTCATCGTGATAAATGCTTGCGTTCATTTGAACAAGATCGATAATTCCCATAAATTCGTTTTCTTTGCCGATTGGCAATTGAATTGGGATTGCGTTTGCTTTAAGTCTTTCTTTCATCATGTCAACAACGTTATAAAAATCAGCGCCAACGATGTCCATTTTGTTTACGTAAGCAAGTCTAGGAACTTTATAGTTCGTCGCTTGACGCCAAACAGTTTCGGATTGAGGTTCAACTCCACCTTTTGCGCAGAAAACGGCTACAGAACCGTCAAGAACTCGAAGTGAACGTTCAACTTCAACTGTAAAGTCAACGTGACCAGGAGTGTCAATAATGTTAATTCTATTTCCAAGCCATTGGGTAGTCGTGGCAGCCGAAGTGATAGTAATACCACGTTCTTGCTCTTGCTCCATCCAATCCATGGTAGCTCCGCCCTCATGGGTTTCGCCAATTTTGTGTATTCTGCCAGTATAGAAAAGAATACGTTCGGTCGTAGTAGTTTTTCCGGCGTCGATATGCGCCATAATTCCAATGTTTCGTGTGTTTTTGAGTGAAAACTCTCTAGGCATAGTGTGTTTCTCCTTTCCGAGATAATGCTCGGAAATAGTCATAAATTTTTTATTTTAATTTTAATAAAATATATTAAAATTAGTAAAGCTTTTTATATTTACATATTAACAAAACACAAAATTTTTGCGACACGCAAGCATATCGCAAAAGAGAACCTGTAGAGTTACATCACGGTTTTCTAAATTTTATATTTTTAGTAATATTTAATTATAATTTTATTATTTTATGTTTATTTAAATAATAACAAAAACAATTAAATAAACATAAAAAATAAAGTTTAACTCACCAACGATAGCTTGCGAACGCCTTGTTTGCGTCTGCCATTTTGTGAGTGTCTTCTTTTTTCTTATACGCTGAGCCAGTTTCGTTGGCAGCGTCCATAATTTCGTTTGCAAGGCGAACGTCCATTGTTTTTTCGCCACGTTTGCGAGCAAAACCGACCAACCAACGAAGCCCAAGAGTTTGGCGACGTTCAACGCGAACTTCCATCGGAACTTGGTAAGTAGCTCCGCCGACTCGTCTTGCTTTAACTTCAAGAACAGGCATTAAGTTAGCCATGCATTTTTCGAAAACTTCACCTGGTTCAGTGCCTGTTTTTTCTTTAATAATATTAAACGCACCGTAAACAACTTTTTGGCTAGTTCCGCGTTTGCCATCAAGCATAACTTGATTAATAAGTTTGGTTACGACCGTGCTTCCGTAAACTGGGTCATTAAGTACTTCTCTTTTAGGTATAATACCGCGCCTTGGCATAAGTGCTTCCTCCTAATAATTGTCTGCCTAAAATAATAAAATAATTATTTTTTAAGCTCTATATTTTTGTATTTTAAATAATTTAGTAATTATTTATTTATTTTTTAGGTTTTTTTGCGCCGTAAAGCGATCTTGATTGCTTACGATTTGCAACGCCAGCAGTATCGAGAGCACCACGAATAATATGATAACGAACACCTGGAAGATCTTTTACGCGTCCTCCGCGAATAAGAACAACGCTATGCTCTTGAAGATTGTGGCCGATACCTGGGATATAAGCTGAACCTTCCATTTCGTTAACGGCTCTGATACGAGCGATTTTGCGCAAAGCAGAGTTAGGTTTTTTTGGAGTCATAGTTCTAACTGAAAGGCAAACCGCACGTTTTTGTGGGCATTCTTTTAGCATTGGCGAATTAGATTTATATTTAACCTGTTTTCTGCCTTTGCGAACAAGTTGGTTAATTGTAGGCATGTTTAAATTCTCCCTTCTAATTGTGGAAACTTAAGTTTTGTTTATATTTTTAAAATTTATATATTAAGCTTATTACTAATCAAATTGCAACGATAAAATAATTTTATCTCAAGTAAAGTTATTGCATATAATTTACAGGATTTTCGAATAATAATTTTTTGCTTAAAAAACTCGTTGCAACCCTACAACGAAGTTTGTGCATATTAATAGTGCTTTTAATTAATATTTTATTAAATATTTGGTTTTAATATCGCAATACAGGCGGCACCAATGCCAATATTGCCGAGTTTTCCGAGTTCATGCATATTATAATCTAAATTAACGAGTGTTTCTTTTGATAATTTAGCTTTGTTAATTTGCGTGATAATTTTGTTTTTAATAAATTCGTCTGCGTCTTTGGCGATATAAATATTTGTTAGAGTATTTTTTTGAATCTCCCTCAAAACCTGCTTTGTTCCAACAATATAATCAGTTTTGCATTCTTGGTTTTGTAATTGTGTCAATCAAAAATCTCCAAGGCAAATAAATTTGCGCGTAAAAAATGCATACTATAAATTTTATCACTTTTAGCATCTCGTTGTCAAACTTTATTTGTTTTTAGGTGTGGCGCAATAGCGTTGTTACAAAAAGTCTATCAAGCAAAAGGGCAAATCTTGATATTTGTGCAAATGCTTTGCGTGATTATCTGATTTATGTTTTGTAGGAATTCTATATTTAAGCTTAGCTTCTCCAAATTTGTTATATGCGTCAACCAAAACTGAAATAACAGCTTTAAGCGTTTCGATTTTGCGACAAAAACAACGGCTACGACGTCGAAGTACAGGTATATAACCACGCAAATCAGCGTTTATACTTTCGACCGTATACGTGTCTTTTTTATTTCGAACGTTTCGTATGTGTTTTCCAGGATAACTTATATCAACGTAACCTAAATAACCGTCTGTGCAATAATAAAGCGCATCCGTAACACTATCAACTATAGCTTGTATTCTGCTTGGAAATTTATCTCTAGCAACGTCAAAACCAACAATTTGGCGTGGTTCACGTGATACCATTGTAATTATATACACGTTTTCACGAGTTTTTGAGTGGGCTTTGCGACTCAAAAACCAGTACAATTCATCAAGCTCAAATGTGTCCACCTTTTTATTGGTTTTTTGAACCTCATTTTTCGCTTTTTTTTATCCAGTTGTAAACATTTGCCTTGCCCATTTTAAACAATCTTCCCACGGCTCGACCGCTAGCTCCAGAATAGTAGGTCTGAATGGCTTTTTGGCGTATCTCCTCGGAATACGCCCTTGTCTTTGGTTGCAAAGTGTAAGTTTTATTACAATCTTTACACAAGCACCGTCGTGTGCCAGACCTATTAAATCCGTGGTTAGCTTGATTTTCATCGCTTTTACAATTCGGGCAAATGCGCCCTTCAATAATAATTGTGTTTTTCATAACACTATTATACTCCTTTAAACGCTATTCTGCCACACCTTTGTTTTTATTATAGTTTTTTATTATTATTTTTTAATCTAGTTTTGGAAAATATAAGCGTTGCGTCTTTGTTTTTTCCAAAAATTGAAAACCAGCCAGCGAGCTTCATTCTGTTTATAAACGGAATTTCAAAAATATCAAATATAGTTCTTGAACTCTTTTTGTTTATAAAAGATATTTTTGCCATTTGTCCGACTAAATATCCAATTGGCAGTAAAATAATAAAAAACAATAGTGGCAACGCTGGGCTAACCCCAGTTATCCATTTATTATAAGGCGATAGTCCTAAAAAAACTAACCCAAGAATCATCGCCGCGGCAATAATAATGGCAGGCAAAGCGTTTGCCATTTGATGGTTTTTCTTGCATCTTGAGCAGCAAGAAATTTCGATTGGCAAAATCGTACCGATTTCGGTGTTAACTTTAAGACCAATCGCGCTTACTTTTGTGCCCTTAGGTTCTTCGTGCCCAAGGTCAGCGATTGCGAAATATTCACGTTCTCCGACGTCGATGCCTGCGCAAAACAAGCAATCTTGCGATTCATAAAGCGGAGCAACGGTTCCGTCTGGCAAAAGAGTTTTTAGCAAGTCTTCTCTTTCGAGTGTCATTTTGTCGATTTCTTCTGAGTTTTTCGGCTTATTAATTAAGCTCAAAACAATCACCCCCAATCTTTAATTTATTTTAAATTTCTTCTAAAATAAAATCCGAAATTTTTTCTTTTTCGACAACGATATTCTTGTAACGTTTCATGCCAACGCCGGCAGGAATAAGCTTACCAATAATAACGTTTTCTTTTAGTCCAACAAGCGGATCGATTTTGCCCTTTATGGCAGCGTCGGTTAGCACACGAGTAGTTTCTTGGAACGAAGCGGCGGACAAGAACGATTCTGTGGCAAGGGCAGCTTTAGTGATTCCAAGAAGTTTAGGTTTAGCGGTTGCGAAGTCTCCGTCTGCTTCAATTGCTTTGATATTTTCTTTTTCGAATCTAAAAATATCCACTAGTTCGCCTGGTAGCATTTCGGTATCGCCAGTTTCTTCAACTTGAACTTTGCGAAGCATCTGGCGAATAATAACTTCAATATGCTTGTCTGAAATTTCAACGCCTTGCATACGATAAACTTTTTGAACTTCTTTAAGCATGTATGCTTGAACTTCTTTTGGACCTTTAAGGCGCAAAATATCCCCCGGATTTAGCGGTCCTTCTGTTAAAGAATCGCCTGATTCAACTCTTTCGCCAGTTTTAACTTTAACTTTAGCGTCAAAAGAAAGCGCATAAGTTTCGATTCGGTTTTCGCCTTCGTCTGTGACGATAATTTCGCGTTGTTTTTTGCCTTCTTTTAGTTCGACAATGCCTGGTATCTCCGAAACAACGGCCGCACCTTTAGGATTTCTAGCTTCGAAGATTTCTTCAACACGAGGCAAACCTTGAGTAATATCCCCAGACGATGCAACGCCGCC
The DNA here is from genome assembly GCA_022606495.2 of Halesus radiatus. NCBI lineage: Eukaryota > Metazoa > Arthropoda > Insecta > Trichoptera > Limnephilidae > Halesus > Halesus radiatus. Next base: position 195,739 of record JAHDVE020001624.1, on the reverse strand, counting down.
CGTATGGAAAGTACGCATAGTGAGCTGAGTTCCAGGCTCGCCGATTGCTTGAGCTGCGACGATTCCAACGGCTTCTCCGATGTCAACCACGTTTCCAGTTGCCATGTTTGAGCCGTAGCATTTTTGGCAAACTCCGTGCTCACTTGAGCAAGTGAAAACAGTTCTTATTAATACTTTTTTGATGCCTAAGTTGACAATTTTTTCGGCCTGTTCGTAAGTTATTAATTCGTTCGCGTATGCGATTTGATCGCCAGTTTTTTCGTCGAACATATCTTCAACACTAACACGCCCGTCAATTCGACTGCGCAAACTTTCAAGTTCGGCTCGATCATCGAGAATCGAAGTAACATACATACCTTTGATTGCCTTGTTTCGAATAGTAAAGCAATCATCTTCGCGAACGATAACGTCTTGAGAAACGTCAACGAGTCGGCGTGTTAAGTAACCTGAATCGGCGGTTCTAAGAGCAGTATCACTAAGCCCTTTACGTGCTCCATGGGAAGAAATAAAGAACTCAAGAACTGTAAGGCCTTCTCTAAAGTTAGCACGAACAGGCATCTCAATCGTTTTTCCCGTTGGATCTTTCATAAGCCCACGCATACCAGCGAGTTGACGAATTTGTTGCATCGAACCACGAGCTCCAGAATCCGCCATCATGTTAATTGGATTAAAAGGTTCAAGTGCTTTTTGTTTTTTAAGTTCATCTGTGACACGTTCGGTGGTGTCTTCCCAAACTTTAACAATAGCTCTATATCTTTCGTCTTCTGTTAAGAAGCCGTCTGCAAATTTATTAGTAATAAATCTAACTTTTTTCTCTGCTTCGTTGACGAGCATTTTTTTGTTTTCTGGAACATGAACGTCCATATAACCAACGGTAATAGCGCCTTTAGTCGAATATTCAAAGCCAAGGCGTTTGATTCGATCGAGAACGACGGATGTTCCAGAAGCACCGTGAACGCGGTAGCATTTGTCAACAATTGCTCTAAGCGATTTTTGATCGACTATCTCGTCAATTTCGAGAGCAAGTAAATTATCTGGTTTACTGCGATCAACAAAACCCAAATCCTGAGGAATTGCTTCGTTAAAGAACCAACGTCCAACTGTAGTTTTGAGGCGTTTTGTGTAAACAGTTCCGTTAATTTCTCTTGTAACCCTAATAGTAATTAGCGCTTGAAGAGAAAGTTCTTTTGTTCTGTAAGCAAGAATCGCTTCTGTTTCGTCTTTAAAGATCGAGCCTTCGCCTTTAACGCCGTCGCGTTGAGCTGTCAAATAATAACAACCGATAACCATATCTTGTGAAGGCGTGCAAACAGGACGACCGTCTTGCGGTTTTAGAATATTATTAGCGGCGAGCATTAAAAATCTAGCTTCAGCTTGCGCTTCAACAGATAAAGGCACATGAACAGCCATTTGATCGCCATCGAAATCGGCGTTAAAAGCAGTACAAACAAGTGGATGAAGCTTAATTGCTCGCCCTTCGACAAGAACAGGTTCAAACGCTTGAATTCCCAATCTATGAAGAGTCGGAGCACGATTAAGCATAACAGGATGATCTCGAATAACTTCTTCGAGAACGTCCCAAACTTCGCTACGAACGCGTTCAACCATGCGTTTTGCGCTTTTAATATTGTGAGCGAGCCCTTTTTCTGTAAGATGCTTAATAACAAACGGCTTGAATAATTCAAGAGCCATTTCTTTAGGCAATCCGCACTGATACATTTTCAAATCAGGCCCAACGACGATAACGCTTCTGCCAGAATAATCAACGCGTTTCCCAAGCAAGTTCATTCTGAAACGTCCTTGTTTTCCTCGAAGCAATTCAGAAAGAGATTTTAGCGCACGGTTTCCTGGGCCGGTAACTGCTCGTGCTCTTCTACCGTTATCTATAAGAGCATCCACGGCTTCTTGAAGCATACGTTTTTCATTGCGAACAATAATATCAGGAGCTTTTAAATCTAATAGTCTTCTTAGTCTATTATTTCTATTTATAACTCTACGATATAAGTCATTAAGATCGCTCGTAGCAAATCTACCACCGTCGAGTTGAACCATTGGGCGCAAATCTGGCGGAATAACAGGAACAACGTCCAAAATCATCCATTCTGGTTTATTTCCAGATTTTTTAAACGCTTCAACAACTTCAAGGCGTTTAATTGCGGCTGCACGTTTTTGGCTGGCAGTGGATTTTATTTCTTTGCGCAAATCGATAGAGAGCTGTTCTAAATCCAGCCCTGCAAGCAATTCACGAACGGCTGTGGCGCCCATTTCGGCTCTAAATCTATTTCCATATTTTTCAACGCAATCACGATATTCTTTTTCTGATTCAAAAACGTGACGTTTTTCGAGCGGAGTATCGCCAGCGTCAAGAACGATTGGCGAAGCAAAGTAAAGCACTTTTTCCAAATCATTCGCTTTAATATCGAGAAGTTGACGCATTCTTGAAGGCGCACCTCTGAAATACCAAATATGAGAAACAGGAGCGGCGAGTTCAATGTGTCCCATGCGTTCACGACGAACTTTTGCTCGAGTAACTTCTACTCCGCACTTATCGCAAACCATGCCTTTATATCTGACACGTTTGTATCTTCCACAATGGCATTCCCAATCTTTTTGTGGCCCAAAAATGCGCTCGCAAAACAAACCATCTCGTTCTGGTTTAAGAGTTCTGTAATTTATTGTTTCGGGTTTTTTGACTTCGCCATGAGACCATTCTCTAATTTTTTCAGGTGAGGCGAGTTCAATTTGCATTGAGTCAAAATTATCTAATTCGTACAAGAAGCTTTCCCCCTTATTTGTATGGGCATAGTCTAAAATGCCCGATGCTATATACTAATTTAGTGTTATCTTTGTAAATAACGAAAAATCGTAGGGGCAGACCTTGTGTCTGCCCGCTTAACGATGGTCATCTTTGATGAGCGGGCAGACACAAGGTCTGCCCCTACGGAGCTAATTTATATTTAATTTATATTTCTAAGTCTAAATCTTTTAGCAAATCTTGGCCTTTGTTTTCTAAATCTTGTTCTAATTCTAGATCTTCTAACTCTTGCTCTTCTTCTGGTTCTTCTAATATATCATCTTCAAGATCGTCGATTTCGAAACCATCGTTTGCGAACTGATCAAGATCGAAGTCGTCGTTTTCGTCGTCTTCTTCGGCAGCCGCCGCTAAATCGCCGTCAAGAATACGTTCGCGTTCGAGAACAGTCTCTTCTTCGCCTTCGATGTTAAGCCCAAGCGGATTGCTATCGTCTTCGCCAACTTCTTTGATAATAATCTCTTCTTTTTTGTCTGATAACACTCTAACATCGAGCGCAAGACTTTGAAGTTCTTTAATAAGCACTCTGAATGATTCTGGAACTCCAGGTTCTGGAATATTTTCGCCTTTAACAATTGCTTCGTAAGTTTTTACACGCCCCGCAATATCATCAGATTTAACAGTAAGCATTTCTTGAAGAGTGTGCGCTGCTCCGTAAGCATAAAGAGCCCAAACTTCCATTTCGCCGAAACGTTGACCGCCGAATTGTGCTTTTCCGCCGAGAGGTTGTTGAGTAACGAGTGAATAAGGTCCCGTTGATCTTGCGTGAATTTTATCATCAACAAGATGGGCAAGTTTCAGAATATACATATAACCAACTGTTACACGGTTATCAAATTCTTCACCGCTTCTTCCGTCGTAAAGTACTGTTTTACCGTCTGAGCTGATGCCAGCGTCGATTAGGCATTCTGCAATATCGTCTTCGGTTGCGCCGTCAAAAACGGGCGTAGCAATGTGCCAACCAAGGGTTTTGGCAGCGATACCAAGATGAACTTCAAGCACTTGCCCAATGTTCATACGAGAAGGAACGCCAAGAGGGTTAAGCATGATTTCAATCGGAGTACCATCTGGCAAAAATGGCATATCTTCTTCTGGAAGAATTCTTGAAATAACACCTTTATTTCCATGACGACCAGCCATTTTATCGCCAACTGAAATTTTACGTTTTTGCGCAATATAAACACGAACAAGACGTTTTACACCGGGTGAAAGTTCTGCACGTTTTTCGCTCGAGTCAAAAACTTTAACATCGACGACGATTCCGCCTTCACCGTGAGGAACTCTAAGGGAAGTATCACGAACTTCTCTAGCTTTTTCGCCGAAAATAGCTCTTAACAATCTTTCTTCAGCCGTAAGTTCAGTTTCACCTTTAGGCGTAACTTTACCAACGAGAATATCCCCCGAGCGAACTTCTGCACCGATGCGAATAATTCCACGTTCGTCGAGGTCTTTAAGGGCTTCGTCGCCAACGTTTGGAATATCGCAAGTAATTTCTTCTGCGCCGAGTTTTGTTTCGCGCGCTTCCGATTCGTATTCTTCGATATGTATAGAAGTAAACACGTCTTGCTTTACTAGTTTTTCGCTTATTAAAATCGCATCTTCGTAGTTATAGCCTTCCCAAGTCATGAATCCCATGAGAATATTTCTACCGAGAGCGATTTCGCCCATATCAGTAGATGCACCGTCTGCAATAACATCGCCTTTTTCCACGAATTCACCGCTGTAAACAATTGGGCGTTGATTTAAGCAAGTGCATTGATTTGATCTTTGAAATTTAATTAATTTATGATAGTATCTTTTGCCTTCGCTGGTTTTGATTACTATTTCGGTTGCGCTAACTTTTTCGATCATTCCAGCTTCTTGCGCCAAAACGCAAATTCCAGAATCTCGAGCAGCCTTTGCTTCCATTCCTGTGCCGACTATAGGGGCTTGAGGAATAAGAAGTGGAACAGCTTGACGTTGCATGTTCGAGCCCATTAGAGCTCTGTTAGCGTCATCGTTTTCAAGGAACGGAATCATAGCCGTCGCAACTGAAACAACTTGTTTTGGCGAAACGTCCATAAAGTCCACGTTATCGCTGGGGAATTCGGCGTAAGCTTCACGAAGTCTACCAGTAATAATTTCATGCACAAACGAACCAGTGTCAGGGTCAAGCGGTTCATTTGCTTGAGCGATGATATAATCATCTTCTTCGTCGGCGGTTAGGTATACTATTTCCGAGGTAATTTTTTTATTAAGTTTATCTACTCGTCTTAGAGGCGATTCGATAAAGCCATATTTATTAATTCTTGCATAAGTCGCAAGGGAGTTTATCAACCCAATGTTTGGGCCTTCAGGCGTTTCAATCGGGCACATTCGACCATAGTGAGAAAAATGAACGTCTCGAACTTCGAAGCCAGCGCGATCACGAGAAAGACCACCCGGTCCAAGTGCGCTTAGTCTTCTTTTGTGAGTTAACTCTGAAAGAGGATTATGTTGATCCATGAATTGTGAAAGTTGAGACGAACCAAAGAACTCTTTAATCGCAGCCGTAACAGGGCGAATGTTAATCAAGTTTTGAGGAGTGGCCATGTCAGCGTCTTGAATTTGCATACGTTCACGAACCACGCGTTCAAGGCGATTAAGTCCAACACGAATTTGGCTTTGAAGAAGTTCACCGACTGAGCGAATTCTTCGGTTTCCAAGATGGTCAATATTATCCGTTGTTCCAAGTTTATAAGGCAAACCAATAAAATAGCTTATCGAAGCAATAATATCGTCTCTGTGCACTCTTCTTGGAATAATTTCTGCAACTTTTTCTTTTAAAACACGTCGCAAATCTTTTTCGTCAAGGTCTTTGCTTTCCTCAAGAATTGCTTTTAGCGTAGGATAATGAACTTTTTCTATTAATCCAACTTCTTCTGGCTCAATATCATATGGAAGTAGCCCTTCAGCTTCAACAAAGTTATTACCAATAACTCGAACAATTTTGTCATAATCTGGCATGCTAATTTCAACGCAATTAACGCCACATTTTTCTATAGTAAGCGCTTGTTCACGAGAAATTTTGTGCCCACTTTGAACTAAAAGTTCGCCTGTTTCTGGGTTTATAATATCTTGAGCGCTGAACTGTTCTGAAATACGAGTAGCAATGCTCATTTTTTTGTTGAACTTATATCTTCCGACTCTAGCTATATCATAGCGACGAGGGTCGAAATATAGCGAATTGAGCAGTGCTCTTGAGCTTTCTGCCGAAGGAGGTTCGCCTGGACGAAGTTGTTTATAAATTGCGATTAGTCCTTCGTCAACCGAAGTACATTTCGTAGTATTTGCGTCTTTTTCGAGGGTGGCAGTCAATCTTTCGTCTTCGCCGAGCAACTCAATAATTTCTTCGTTTGTTCCAAAACCGAGCGCACGAAGCAAAACAGTGATTGGAAGTTTACGAGTTCTGTCCATTCGAACGCTAAGAACATCGTTTGAATCGGTTTCGTATTCCATCCATGCTCCACGGTTTGGAATAATTTGGGAAGTAAAAAGTTCTTTGCCAGTTTTGTCACGTTTAAAATCAAAATAAACGCCTGGTGAGCGCATAAGTTGAGAAACGATAACACGTTCTGCGCCGTTGATAACGAACGCTCCTTGATCGGTCATTAGCGGAAAATCGCCCAAGAAAACTTCTTGCTGCTTGAATTCTCCGCTTTCGATATTATGTAATCGAACGGTGATTCTTAATGGAACGCAATAGTTAACATCGAGTTCTTTGCATTCTTCGACAGTGTATTTTGGGGGCATTTCGACGCTATAGTCCACAAATTCCAGCATTAGTTTTTCAGCATAGTCTTTGATTGGGAAAACATCGTTAAGAACATCGCGCAACTCTTCGTCTAAAAAACGTTTGTATGAGTTTTGTTGAATTTCAATTAGGTTTGGCATTTCCAAAACCTCTTCGATTCGCGAAAAGCTCATTCTTTTGCGCTTACCAAGTTTTACCTCATGAATCACAGTGCAATCACTCCTATAAGTATATTTTGCTCAAAAAAATCCAGTTATAATTTTAATTTTTTTGTTTTTAATTTTATTGATTAGCTATTTTATGCGCCAAAAAACTGAATAAAGAAGCAGGAAACGCAATATAACGCGCATCCTGCTCCAACTGGTCCCGGCTAAAACGGTTCCCAATTAATATTTAATTTAGTTAGCAAAATAAGTGTGGTATTCACAAAAAACATCACACCCCTAGCGTTGTATTATTATATACTAATTTGCAGAGCCTGTCAAGAGAAATAAAATAATTTTATATATTAAAATAAATTAAAATTTTCTTGTGTTTTATATATTACTTTAATATAGTAGTAGTATAAAATACAAAAACTTTGAATATAAAATTTCTGTTCTTTTCGATAATGGAATAAAAAAGCTCTACGATATGAATCCATTGTTTGACAAATGGGAAGTTTTCAACGATTTAAAGAAAAACAATCTTTTTTTCTTGCTCAAATTGACAACGGCGGGCAAGGCATTATTTGGAGTTCAGAAATAGACCTTTCAAAGCATGAAATATTAAAAAATAGATGTAACTTTATATAATTTAGGAGGTTTAAAAACATGGAATATACTGTTGATTTAATATGGGATAATGAAGCTTACGTTTGGGTCGCGACTAGTGAAAGCATAATTGGTTTAGTCCTTGAATCCGGCTCATTAGATGCGCTTATTGAGCGTGTTCGTTTTGCAATTCCTGAATTAATGGCTCTTAACAACCAACCGATAGACAAAATGATTTCTCTTAACTTTCGTTCAGAACGTCACGAACAGGTTTATGCATAATGGCGGAGTACGAAAAAATTGTAAGAAAAAAGCTAAAAGAATTTGGTTGTAGTTTTGTAAGGCATGGAAAAGGCGATCACGATGTTTAGTATAGTCCAATAACAAATTTAAATTTTGTAGTCGATGGTAAAATAAAATCAAGACACTCCGCTAACGTAATCATCATTTTTAAAATCGCTTAGTTAATATTTTTTGAAAGAGTAATTAATTATGGAATTAATAAATCTAGACTTAGATTTTTCGGTTTGCAAAATCAAAAACATCACGGAAATTGATTTTAGTAATAATTTTGTTTTTCTATCCAAAACCAACGATGAACTATCTTTGGTTTGCGAAACCGCTCTAATCCCGAACAATATTATATCAGCCGAAAATAATTGGAACGCATTAAAAATATCAGGCACTCTTGAATTTAATCTAGTCGGAATACTCGCAAAAATTTCTAATTTACTTGCTAATGCTAATATTAGCATATTTGTTATTTCAACTTATAACACCGATTATATATTTATTAAATCACATAAATTAATTAAAGCTATTGATATTTTACAAGGTAACGGGTATATTATAATATAAATTTATATTACTTAATTTACGTCGTCCCAAAGAGCTCGCCCTCTGGGAGAGCTGGCAGCGCGCAGGCTGACTGAGAGGGACGTCTTCGTCTCGGTAATTTAGCAAAAAACATGCTTATTTTAAAAGCATGTTTTTTATATTTTACTAGTTAATTAATTATTATTTTAGTTTGCCAAAAATCATGCGCCCAGCGGATGTTTGCAAAACGCTTGTAACGATAACGTCAATTGGTTCGCCCAAAAATTTGCGTCCGCCGTCAACGACGATCATAGTCCCATCATCAAGATAAGCGATACCTTGTCCCAGTTCTTTGCCGATTTTCATGATTACAAGTTTCATTTCTTCGCCTGGCAAAACTACGGGTTTAACGGCGTTTGCAAGCTCGTTAATATTCAGCACTAAAATATCTTGCACGGCGGCGACTTTGTTTAAGTTATAATCGTTAGTGACGACCACGCCTGAAAGTTCTTGAGTAAGTTTTAATAATTTAGCATCAACTTCTGCAATATCATCGTAATCTTTTTCTTCTATTCGGACGGCGATGTCAAGCTCTTTTTGAATTTTGTTTAGAATATCCAGCCCACGACGACCACGATTGCGTTTTAGCCCATCTGACGAATCAGAAATATGACGCAATTCTTGCAGAACAAAACCCGGAATAACAAGTTCGCCTTCTATGATTCCCGTTTTGCAAATATCGAAAATTCTACCGTCGATAATAACGCTAGTATCGAGAATTTTTGGTCTTGCCAAAAATCGTTTATCGATTAATCGAACTTTGTCTTTGTTTTCGCGTGCTTCTTTATTTTCGCGATTTTCTCGGTTTTTACGACCAACGTCAAACATTCTAAATTCTTTTGAGCGTTTTGCGCCGATTGTCCAACCGAGAACGCCTAAAATAATATAACAGGCAACTGTAAGAGCCATGTTTATTCCTGGTAGTGGTATTTTTAGAAGCAGCGTAGAAATCAAGAAAGCAAGTAATAGCCCAATAATTAGCCCCACTATTCCGAAAATCATTTCTGAAAGGGGAATATCGCTTAACGATCTTTCAAAAGAGCCAATAAATCTTCTAAAGCTTCGCATCATGGACGGCGCTAAAAAATAAAATAAAATGCCAGTGCCAACGGCGGCAATAATATAAAGCGAAAGCAGTATCATCGAGTTAATCTTTACTGGTATACTTAGTTGATTGAGAATGGAAGTTGTCAGTGCAATAAGCGCTGGTCCAGTAATCGCGCCGATAAAAGCAATAGTAATACGACCAGATTGTTTTGCAAATTCGGCGTTTTTTTCTTTGCGTTTTTTGCGTTCAATAATCTCTATTATTTCTTTTTCTTTGGTTATTACTTCTGAATCCTGTTCTTGAATTTCTTGGTTTAAGTCAGCATCTGTTTGGGTTATTTTTAAAACTTCAGAACTTGGATTAATTTGTGATGTATTTTTTCTGATAGGCTTTTTTTCCATACGTTACCTCAGTTATTCTAGTATTTTGTATTATTTTATTTATTTGTAGGGGCAGACCTTGTGCCTGCCCTCGCAGGATAATTTATACTATTCGCAAATATATTCATCTAAACAGGCATCAAGTTCTGCGATTACAGCTTCTTCTGTTTTGTTTTCCGCGTAAACAAGTTCACCCACAAGGAAGCGTCTTGCGTTTTCAAGCATTTTCTTTTCGCCAGCGGATAGGTCTTTAGTTTTGTTTCTAACGTATAAAGTTTTAATAACTTCGGCGGCAAGAAGCGACTGCCCCGTTCTGAGTTTATCTAGATTTGTACGGTATCTACGGTTCCAATTTGGATCTTCTTTTTCTGGAATTTCGCGCAGTCTTTCGAACACGTCTTTGACTTCTTGTTCGTTGATAACTCTTCGCAAACCAACGGCTTCTGCCTTGCCGATTGGCACGCTGATTTGGATTCCATCAAAATAAAAATAGAGAATATAAAATTCGCCTATATTTCCAAGAACTTCTTTAGTTTCGATTGCTTCAATTTTGCCTGCGCCGTGCATAGGGTAGCATATTATATCGCCAACGTTAAACATTTATATCTCCTCAATTAGATACTCTAAGCGTAAGCATAGCTGCCATAAATATCTCTCTACTTATATAGTATCAGCTTGAGTTGTATAATGTCAATAAATTTTGATTTTAACATAGGTATTTGCTAAAAGTCAACATACTTTTTTAATATATGCTAATTTTATTTTATTGTTTTTTAATATTTTATATTAATTTTGTTATCCAAACTTAAAATAAAAAACAGCTTAATAAATATTAGAAAATATTATATAAGCTGTTTTTAAAAACTATTTTAAATTTTTAATTTTGAGTAACTACTAAAGCGATTCACGGTAAATCGTTTCAACAATATCACGACCGCCGCCGCCTGGAGCAAGACCGATCATTCCAGCGAGACCAGGAGTGTTAAAAGCAAGTTCGACAAGCATTTCAACGTCAGTTTCTTTGAATCCTACGTCTTTAAGCGTTTGAGTGATGCCAACGGAAACGAGCCAAGCGCGAACGCCGTCGGCAGCGATTATTGCTTGTTCTGGAGTGCCTTCGCCTGTCAAGTTTTTAACGATTGGGGCAAGCATTGCGGAAAATATTCCAGCTTTAGAAGGGTATGATTGTTTGATTATCGCTGGCAAGATTATAGCAAGTCCAAGACCATGAGCGAGATCAGGGTTAACTCCGCTTAAAGGATGTTCCAGCGCATGAGTCAAGTGAAGCATACCATTATCAAAAGCAGTTCCAGCGATTAGCGAAGCGTAAACCAAGAAATATCTTGCCGAAACGTCTTTAGGGTCTGCAATCGCTTTTGGTAAATATTCAGCAATAAGGCGAACCGTCTCGTTTGCAAGGGTCATTGAAAGTGGATTTTGCAAAATAGTCGTCGCTGCTTCAACTACGTGATTAACAGCGTCCACGCTAACAAAAATCGTTTGATTTTCTGGTAGTCCAGTCATTAAAGCAGGATCATCAATAGAATACATTGGATAAATGCAATCGTAGGCAATCGCTGGTTTGTGGTTTTTTTCTGGAATAGTAACAACTGCGAATCTATTAGCTTCTGAGCCTGTTCCGTGAGTAAGATTAATTGCAATCATTGGCACGGCGTTGTCAGGCGTAAATTCAAAAGAATAAAGTTGTTCGCAAGTTTTTCCAGGATAATTTAATAAAATTGCAACGCTTTTTCCAGCGTCAATAGGGCTTCCGCCACCGATTGCGATAACCGCTTGTGCTCCAGCTTTTCTGCCGATTTCGGTTGCTTCGTCGACTTGATGAGTGGTTGGATTTGGTTGAACTTTGTTATATAGCGTGTATTTAATATTGTGCTTATCAAAAGCAGCCGTAACCACTGCCCAAGCGCCTGTTGAAGCGTAAGCGGCTTTGCCAGTCATTGCAAGGATGCTATTTACGCCTTTAGCTTTAAGTTGTTCTGCAATGAAATCCATTTTTTGAATTGCGCCCGCGCCCAAGAAAACGTGACTTGCGCAAATAATTTCCGAAATAACGTTAACATCGATGTTTTTGTCCCAAGACATAAATTTGCTCCTAAATTTTATTTTTATTTAATTATATTTTTTGGTTTTAATTAATTTTGTTTAGATGGTTTTAAGATGTCTTAATTTAAGAAGTTAAGTATATTTGTTAAATTTTTAATATAGTTTATTATACGCCTAATTTTTAAAAATAAAAAATGCTAAATTTTAGATTTAGCTCTATAAATCTAGCGTTTTCTCGAATTATTATGGTTTTGCTCAATCTTTGATAAATATTAAACAAAATTAATTTAACTTAAATTTTTATATTATTATTTTTGAAAAAAGAGTACGTTTCTTTATAGTCATCTTCATCTGAAAATATATTTAAAATCTTAGCAATTTCAATTGCAAAATCAACGTAAGCTTCTGGTTTAGCAGATATTATATTTTGGTCTTTAATATAATATCTGTCTGTATTTTTAATAGTTTTATAACTAGAAATATCAACAATATCAGCAAGTAAATCTATACCAGCGCAAATAGTAGCGATTTTCATGTTTGTTTCAAACGCTGACAAAATCAATTCTCGTAGTGTTTTGTTATGTTTGATTTTCGATATATCTCCACCAGTTATAACAAGCATATCGTCTTGTTTTAGCGTTATTGAATTTATTGGATAATCCGGTTTTATAATCATGCCTTCCATAGTGTTGATTAAATCAGTGCTGAGCCCAATGGTTTTGTTTAACTTTTTTGTGTTTAGCAAGTAAGCCAATAGCGTTATTTCAAACATCGCAACCGAATCGTATACTAAAATATAACAAGTCACTGTTCTTTTTCTCCTAAATTTATATTTTTAGTTATTCACAAAAGTTAAAAGTTCTTGTGCGCTTTCTAAATCTATATAGTTTACAAAAAACTTAAAGCTTTCCAAGTTCGCCCCGACCCTTGAAGCGATCCCAGCGCCTAAAGTACTTTGTTGAAGAAATAAAATATTATTTTGTGTTAGCAATCCTTCAAAAAGACCGCTTTCAAACGAATTTAGAGTACCTAAATAAATCAAGTCTTCTTGTTTTATCACTTCTAATATTTTTTTCCTGCCACAAATTTCGCATGTTTGGTTTTGGCTAGGTTTTTGGCATTTTGCACAGTAGAACATATAACTCCCCTAAAAAAATATATTTACGCATTGCAACTTTTATTGAACCCAATGGCTCATATTAAACCACTCTGAGTTTTGAATATAATCAACGAGTTTAATTAATAATACATGTTATTATTATTAATTCTAGTTTTTAGTTTTTAAAACTATTTTAAACTCATTGTTTTTAATTTCATAAACTTGGTAACAAAATTGATTGTTATATTCTCTTTCTATCAGCAGATCATCAACCCCATCATAATTCAAATCTGCAACTTCACAAAGTTTATATTTATAAACGTCAACGTTACTGGGGTTTATTTTTGAATTAATTTTTATATGTTTAGAAAGTAAAATTGATTTAATATTACCATCTGCTTTTTTTATCAATAAGACAATTGAATACTCACCCATAACCTTGTTTTTGTCGTCAATATTATTGGCAGTGATTAAAACTTCACGCTCTCCATCTCTTTCAAGGTCTGTTACCACTATTTCGCTAATATTTACAGTTTCCTCTTGCAACCCATTGTCAGATAATATTTGAGCAATGTAATCTTGATATACTTTATTAGAAGTATCAATTAAAATCTTTTCGCCAAAATGCATAGGGAGAATATTGTTAATTGCAAGACCACGAAAGTCGTGCCCATTATAGTGTAGGTCAACACTTTCTCCGATATATCCATCATAATATACTGAAACAGTATCTAAGTATTTACCGTTTTCAAACAAACGATAGCCCATATAGCCACTCAACTCTGTTTCAAATCTAAGCTTGTCTCTGGGTATCCATTTAGACCATCTTTCTGTACCGCCAAGCACAAAGCTATTATATGCAATTATCTCTGACGCAAAGTTTCCCCAGTCATATTTTTCTCTTATTATCACCGGTTCTTCTATTTTAATTTGCATATTTTTTTGAATAGGAATAACAAGAATTTCGTTATATTCTTCCTGCTCTTCCCAGTTTGTCTCATATTCGAAATGGTGGTTCATAATAGCAAGTTCACTGTCACTCTTTTGATACATGTAAAACCATTCACCGGTACCCGTCCACATGCCTCTAAAATATGTTAGCGCATTTTCTGGAACATCGGCGTTATACCCCATCTCACTTGTAAAGTTTTCACCAAAAAAATAACCTACGTAATAGTCTGCTTTCCCGTCAATTGTAACATAAAGATGAAAAAAATCAGCCCCGTAGTCAATGGCTTTCCACGAAACCTTGGTAAGTGATGAAGCTTCGGCGCTTTGATGTTTTATTGTGTCTAAAACAGGATTGGCAGTAGCCTTGCTTGTATCCAAAGTTATAATAGATGGACTAACCTTTGATACATAATCTATTTCTGAGTTCTTCTCATAACACCCAACTAAAATAGTTCCAGAAATTAAAACTATCAACAATATATTTATATATTTCATATGTTTGACTCTCTCAGCACATAAATTTAACACCTTATTTTATATTACTTTATAAAATTATATAATTCAATCTTTTTTTGACCAAACATTTTTATTATTTAATATTATATTTTATATTTGATGATAAATTTTCTTGATTCTTTCTGTAAATTCGCCTTCTTCATCTCTAACAATTATCGGTGAAAGCCACTTTGTGCCTGACTTACCGTTTTTGACTCCTTCTATTAGCACTAAATTTGGTGGTGAGTCTATAGTTTTCTGAATTATATTAATTTTTTTAACGGCGAGATTATATTTATTAAACAAAATAACTAAATCTTGAATTCGGTCGCTTTGGTGAATAAAACTCGCCCGTCCGCCGTTTCGCAAAAGTTTGGAAGCGCAAGCGACGCAATCTTCAAGGTTACACTCTAATTCGTTTCTTGCAATATTAACATAATTATTGTTAGTTAATATCGCTGAGTTTTGCTTATAATACGGCGGGTTGCAAACGACGCAATCTACTAATTTATTTTCTAAAATATTTTTTAGTGCTTCTGGTGCTTGTTTAAGATTAATATTTAGAATATTTATTTTGTCTTGAAGATTATTTAGCTCAACGCTTTTTTTCGCCATGTTTGCCAAATATTCTTGAATTTCGATGCCTATTAGTTTTTTTGCAAGATTTCTACCGCTTAATAAAAGCAATAATATTCCGCAACCCGTTCCCAAATCCACTACTGTTTCATTAATTTTAATATTCGTAAAATCTGCGAGAAGGACGGCGTCTGTTCCAAATTTAAAAGCCTTATTGCTTTGAATTATTTTCAAATTATTGTATTGCAAATCATCAATAATATACTCCTGGCTAGATTCGTAACTTACTTTATTATTAATACTAAGTTTTTTTAGTTTTTTTAAATTTATATTTTGCATAACTATATAATAGCTAATTTTTAAGCACTAATCAAGACCAACTTATATGTTTTATGCACAAACTTATAAATCTCTGCATAAAATATATAGCCCTTAGTTATTTTGTTTAGTAACTAAAAAGAGCCAATAAATATTTTGGAGGATTTTCATGAATGACCAATTTATTGCGTTGCGCGCAAGAATGCCCGGAGTCGCCGGAATTGTTCGAATAAAAGATCAAACGGCGCTATTTTCTTCAAGAGGTGTTTCAAACGGAACAGCTTACATACTTATGAAAAACGGAAAAATCTACGCAAAAGACATGAAACCATCTGCCAACGGCTGGTATTGTGAATTTAAAATTGGCAAAGGCGAAATCGAAGCCGCCGCGATTATGAAAGCAGACGTTTTATATCTTATCGGCGCACCAGTTGGGGAGCGTTTGCGCGTTCGTTATGTTACAGATCAACTTGTTGATTATTATGAACTTAACAAACCCGTGCCTGTTCCAGTACGCCCAAATCGCCCACGCCCAACCCAGCCAGCTCGTCCTCAACCACCAAGACCGACCCAACCAACGCGTCCACAGCCGCCTCGCCCAACTCAACCCCCTATTCCTCCAACCCAACCACCTCGCCCACAGCCACCTCGTCCAACGTTGCCACCAACTCCAGCGCCAAAACCACCAGATTTTCTTGATATCGTCCCATATAGCACCCCCGTAGTTCCCCAAACAAACGATGTTTTGCCAACTTTTAACTCTGTAGACGATGCTAATTTTGATGTTAACTCTATGTTCGACGAACTAATGCAAAACGCAGCTTTAGAAGACACTGCCGAAGTTTTTGCTCAAAACCAGGATTATTCCGATGACTATAATAGCGATGATGAAACTGGTTTTTATGGCGAAGAAACCGAAGAAGTTTTTTATACTGAAAGTTTAGCGCAAAAAGCGGCTGAAGCAAAAGCTAAAGCCACTATAACAGGCACTACTAATAGTATTAGCGCCGAAAGTTTGCTTGCCGAACAAGAGTTAGCTTCTTTGTATCAAGATTATTATGAAAATAATAATAATTTGTCAGCTGACCAAAGTGCGCAAGATACTGATTCTGAATATGATTTTGAAATACTCACAGTTGAGCCACAAGCAGCCCAACCAAAACCAGTTATGCCTAACGCAAAAATCTTAGATTCTCGAACAGCCCAGCCAACCCAAAGACCCGCTCCGCAAGCAAAACCAGTTCCACAAACAAAGCCAGTGCAACCATATATTACGCCTGAGTGTAGCACTTGCTCACAAGTTCAATCTTGCGGAATTTATCAAAACGCATTCCCAAAACTCTATCCAAACGTAAATTGGTGTGTCTATAAATTGCCAAGCGGAACAAATTATTTATACACAAAAAATTCAAATAGCGAATATATCGCCCTTGGCGGAGGCCCTTCGGTAACTCCAGCAGCTGGAATGCCTCTTAATGCAAAATATGCGATTTCAAGAAGTGGCAAGTCTTATTGGATTTTCAAAATTAAATAAACTAGATATAATATAAATAAAAACAAGCAAATATAAATATAATTTGCTTGTTTTTTTATTATCCAATATAAGTCATTTCAAACCATTCAGCATTTTGGATAAAATCAACTAGTTTAACGCCGTTTGGGTGTTCTAGTTTAAAAACAACTTTTGCCCCGTCTTCGACTATATACTCGACAGTTTTTCCGCCGTCTAAAATTTTTATTTCAGTAGACTCGGCTTTAAAGTTATATTCTTTTCTAGGGCTAGTAGATGTTTGGTCAGGGAATCCGCCTTCAAGTTCTTGCGTATATGAACCCGCTACTTTATAAACTGGGTCGTTTAATTTCTCATCGCTATAGTCTTTTTTCTCTTGATTTGTAAAAGCATCTATGTGCAAACCAAATTCCTCACCACCTCTATTGGGTTTATGGCGAGTATATCCCATTTTATAAATCTCCTCATCTGAAAACTCCTCTAATGGGTTTTTGGTAAGCTGTTTTGGTGGTGCATATTTTTGATTTTGCACTAAACCAAAAACCAGCGAGGTTAAAATAATCGTTACTAAAATTGAAATTGCTAGAGTAATTGATAGTTTTGTTTTTGTCATGTTTTGCGTCTCCTAGTCTAAAACAGAGTTATAGAGAAAGTTATATAAATTATTTATACTTAATTTATTATAATTTAATTTTTGTCTATAAACAAGTTATACAAAACATTAGCGCTAGTTTTGGATTGCGATGCAATTAATTTAGCGGCTGTTTTTTTCTTAACGCCCGAATCGACCAAACTTTGCATTGCTTGAACAAGCTCGTCTTGTTCAAAGTCTACTTTATTGCTTGCGCCTTGGACAATAATAACGCACTCGCCTTTTGGAGCTTCGGCGTATTTTTGCGAAAGCTCGTCCAGCGTGCCCCTTGCACATTCTTCATGAATTTTTGTAAGCTCTCGACAAACGGCGGCGTTTCGGTTGCCCAAAACTTGCGAAAGTTCAGCGAGCGTTTGAGAAATTCTGTTAGGGCTTTCGTAAAAAATAATCGCTCTTTCTTGGTTAATAAGCTTGTTGAAAATTTCTAATCTTGGTGATTTTTCACGGGGTAAAAACCCTTCAAAAACAAATGTTCTTGAATCGATTCCGCTCAAAACGAACGCCGTTATCGCCGCGCAAGCACCGGGAAGCACCGTAAATTCTACGTTTGCAAGAATTGCTTCGCGCAAAACGACTGCGCCAGGGTCAGAAATAGCAGGCATTCCAGCGTCTGAGCAAATTGCGATATGTTTGCCATTTTGAGCAAGTTCAATAATTTCTTTAGACCTAAAAGCCTCGTTATGCTCGTGGCATGATTTAAGAGGTTTTTTAATATTAAAGTGATTGAGTAAGTTAATCGTTCTTCGAGTATCTTCGGAATAAATAATATCGACTTCGCCTAAAATCCGAATAACTCTAAGTGTAATATCTTCAAGGTTACCGATGGGAGTTGCGCAAAAATAGATCATTAATTTGCTCCTATTATAACTAAATTAAATATAGATTCTAACCAAAATTTAGCGAGTCAACTTCGCCGAAGCAAACGCGCCCAGTAGGGGCGCGCATTGCGCGTCCGCTTGCTTTATCAACGCTGGCTCAATAAAATAATATAAATAAAAACTAACAACTTAATTTAATTAAAAATATTAGTTATTAGTTTTATTTTTTATTATATCTTATCTTGTTTGTAGATATGTTTGCAAGTTTTTTAAAATTTAAAGAATATTAAAATTTTATTGCTCTAGCTTATCATAGCTTTTTCTGTATGCATTTTGATTTCGTCCATACAATCTGAGCAAACGTTTTTGCCCTTATAATAAGTTATACCGTTCATTCCATTGCAAAAAACACAAGCAGGCTCATACTTTTTCAATATAATATTTTGCCCGTCGACAAAAATTTCAACTGGGTCTTTTATTTCAATCCCCATCGTCCTTCTGAGTTCAATTGGGATTACCACTCTTCCGAGCTCGTCGACTTTTCTTACTATTCCTGTTGATTTCATTTTGTTCCTCCATCTAGTTAATCATGGTTTTCGTTGTTAATCTAGTTTCTGTGGTTTGCATTGGAATTTTGCGCTCTAGCTTAATTTTGTTAAACTAGTCGCCTAGTCGCTGCTAGTAGTTATTTTTTATACCATAGCATAATCTTGGTTTAGTATTAGTTTATTTAGTTATGCTAATTAATTTAAAAGATATGTGAGATGTGAAGATAAGCTAAGTTTGATGAATAATATTTTGCGTTAACATATCGTTCATATATATATATTGCGACAAAATAAAGAATATTTCAAGTCTTTTTTTAATATTTTCTTAAATATTCAATATTTGTATTTTTTTAGTGTATATTTTGATGAATTTTTTAACATAAATGTAATTAATTATCTTTTTCGTGTTATTTCGTAACTCATTTGTAATATTTTTACAAGTACATATTTATATGCTTTTTGTAATATTTTATCATATAACCGCTATTTATAAAATATCATGCCATAATCTACATCAACTTTTTTGGCATGATATAATAATTAAACTAAAATAAACTCGGCTTTTTAATATTTATATTATCAAATAAATTGGAGATTAACATGAAAATCAACTTACATAGCACATATTCAAAAATTACTGATCGAGTTTTGCGCGATAAATCCATTGTAATAATCGACGTTTTGCGAGCAACCACCACTATAATTCAAGCGCTTGCAAACGGCGCAAAGCAAGTAATCCCCGTTTCGGAAGTCGATGAAGCGATAAATATCGCAAAATCGCTCGGTCATTCAAACACAATTCTAGCAGGAGAGCGAAATTCGCAAAAAATCGATGGTTTTTCTTGCGGAAACTCGCCGCTAGAATTTACAAAAAAAATCGTCGAAAACAAAACAGTAGTTTTTTCAACTTCAAACGGAACAATGGCACTCAACCAAGTGCGCAACTTTAACGACGTTATGATCGCCGCTTTAATCAACAAAACGGCGGTTGCAAAAAAATTACTTCAGAAAAATCTTGATGTTTGCATAATCTGCGCCGGAACAGCGCAAAAGTTTTCTGCCGATGATATTTATTGCGCTGGTGCAATAATTTTTGCTCTTAATTTTTTATTAAATAATAATTTAGAACTTAATGACTTAGCAATAGTCGCAGAGCAGTTTTATATTTTATGCTCTCAGCAAAGCAATAAGCATATAATACAAAATTCAGCGCACTATAAGTCTCTAATAGACTCTGGGTTTGGTGAAGATGTCAATTTTTGTTTTTCAGAAGATTTGGTCGATATTGTGCCACTGTTTTCCAATAGCAAAATTATGCTTTAATTTTAAAATTTTACAAGCACGCAACTTTTGTGTTTAAAAGTTGCGTGCTTGTAAATTTTTTATTTTTCTTGCCAAAAACCTAAAAATTAGCTAAACTTAAATTTATATAGATTTTTTAATAAAATTAGTTAGGGGCGCTATTTATGAGCCAAAACAAAAAAACTTATTATATCACCACTCCGATTTACTATCCTAGCGATAAATTGCACATGGGACACGCCTACTGTACTACCGCCACCGATACTATTTCACGGTTTAAGCGCAAAACTGGTCACGAAGTGTTTTTTCTAACAGGAACAGACGAACACGGGCAAAAAATCGAGCGCAAAGCCACCGCCGCTGGCATCACTCCAAAAGCCTATGTCGATAATATCGTGGATAGTATTAAATCACTCTGGAAACTCATGAATATTAGTTACGACGGATATATTCGAACTACTGACGAAAAGCATGTTTTGGCAGTGCAAAAAATATTTAATAAGCTATTTGAGCAGGGCGATATTTATAAAAGCACTTATTCAGGAAAATATTGCACTTCTTGCGAAACACATTTTCTTGAACGTCAACTTGTAGAAGGCAAATGCCCCGATTGTAACGGCGAAGTTGATTTTGTTGAAGAAGAAAGTTATTATTTTAGGCTTTCAAAATACGCCGATAGATTAATCGAGCACATTAAAAATAACCCTGATTTTATTCAGCCCTCTACTCGAGCAAACGAAATGCTACAAAACTTTTTGCTTCCTGGTCTTGAAGACGTAGCAGTTTCCAGAACCGGAGTCGACTGGGGAATTCCTGTTTCTTTTGACACTAAACATAGTATTTATGTTTGGATCGATGCGCTTTCTAATTATATTACTGCCCTTGATTATAATCCTGATCTTGACTCTAAAAATATTAATCAAGGGGAATTATTCAAGAAATTTTGGCCTGCCGATGTGCACCTTGTGGGCAAAGAAATCGTAAGATTCCATACTATAATTTGGCCAATAATGCTTATGGCTCTTGATATTGAACTTCCAAAACAAATTTTTGGGCACGGCTGGCTAGTTCTCGCTGGTGGAAAAATGTCCAAATCCAAAGGAAACGTAATCGACCCAGTTCTTCTTTGCGAAAAATATTCAGTCGACGCAATTAGGTATTTTTTAATGCGTGAAGTTGCTTTTGGTCAAGACGGCTTGTTTTCAACTGAGTCTTTATTGACTCGAATAAACTCAGATTTAGCCAATGATTTAGGCAATTTATTAAGCCGAACTGTCGCCATGATAGAAAAATACTTTGATTCAAAACTTCCAGAAGAAAAGCTATTTTTAGCCGAACAAGACCAAGAGTTATATAATAGCGCAAAAAATCTTGAAGCTACTTTTGTTAAACTAATGGATGAATTTAAGATTTCTAGCGCACTAGAGCTTGTTTTTAAGCATATCGGTGCATGTAATAAATATATTGATATAACGATGCCTTGGATTCTTGCAAAAGATCCTGAAAATAATTCCAGACTTGCGCAAGTGCTTTATACTCTTGCGGAATCTTTGCGTATAGTTGCGATATTAATCGAACCAGTTATGCCAAATACGACTCCAAGAATTTTTGAGCAACTTGGGATAACTCAAGAAAATCTAAAATCATGGGAAAGCTTGAAAAATTTTGGCAAAACTAACTCAAATAGTTTTCCAGTTAAAAAAGCTGATGCGCTTTTCCCAAGATTAGACGTAAAAGCAGAACTTGAAGCTTTGGAATTATTGCTTCCAAAAGTCCAAGAATATAATAATAAAATTAATAACAATATTTCTGAAGTAAGCTCAGAAATTAGTGAAATAAATCCAGAAATAACTATAGACGATTTTGACAAACTAGATTTAAGAGTCGCTTTTGTTGAAACTTGCGAAGAAATTAAAGGCGCAGACAAGCTATATA
Source organism: Halesus radiatus (assembly GCA_022606495.2). Lineage (NCBI taxonomy): Eukaryota > Metazoa > Arthropoda > Insecta > Trichoptera > Limnephilidae > Halesus > Halesus radiatus. The sequence continues at coordinate 173,831 of JAHDVE020001624.1, read as the reverse complement.
AACTTACAGTTAAACTCGGCGAGGAAACTCGCATAATCTGCTCAGGCATTAAACAATATTATGCTCCTGAAGATTTGGTTGGCAAAAACGTTATAATTATTGCCAACTTAAAGCCAAGAAAAATGCGCGGAATAATAAGCCATGGCATGATCCTTTGCGCTACTAACGGCGATGCTCTGGCTGCCATAACTACTTTGGGCGAATTTGCTCACGGAAGCAAAATCAGCTAACCCGACCCTCTCAGTCAACTCTTCGAGTTGCCAGCTCTCCCATAGGGCGAGCTCTTTGGAACGATTGCGTGGCAAAGCAAGCACGATATTATCGAATTGAGTTTTTAAGATAATTTAACTTAGTTTGTTTAATATCCGATAAAAAAGCTCGCCCTCTGGGAGAGCTGGCAGGCATAGCCTGACTGAGAGGGTCGTAACAGCTCGCCGAAGCAGCCTTACCTACGGCGTAAGGTTGCTTTGCAAACTAAACTAAAACCAAGAAACTGGACTCAAGAAAGAAGTATTTCTAAAAAATGAATTTATTCGACACACATACGCATATTAGCGCAGAACACTTTGACCAAGACCGTCAAGAGCTTATATTATCTCTTGAACAAAACAATGTTAATAAATTTTTATTAGTAAATTGCGCAACCGAAGAAAGCGATTTTGACAAAGTTATTAACTCTACTAAAAGCAATATAATTTACTGCTCTTTGGGAGTGCATCCTCATAGTGCGCAAAATACATCAAAAAATTATATAGATAAAATTATAGAACTTGCAAAAAATTCAAAATGCGTAGCAATCGGCGAAGTCGGGCTAGATTATCACTATGATTTTTCTCCACGCGAAACTCAAAAAAAAGTGTTTATCGAGCAACTTGAACTTGCGACTTTTCTAAAATTGCCTGTTATAATCCACGATCGAGAAGCGCATAACGATATGTACGAAATATTGCAAAGCTTTTCTGGTAAGCTTACTGGCGTTATGCATTGCTATTCGGGCGGAATCGGGCTTGTTAAGCCAACTTTGGACGCTGGTTTACATATGGGCTTTGGCGGCGCAATAACGTTTAAGAACGCAAAAAAAGCACTTGACGCAGTGCTCGCAGTTCCTGATAATAGATTACTAATCGAAACCGATTGCCCCTATATGACCCCCGTTCCTCACCGTGGAAAGCGCAATGATCCAAGTTTTGTGCAACTTGTTTGCGAAAAGCTTGCCGAAATCAAGAATATTAGCCCTATAAATATGGCAGATCTAAGTTTTAATAATGCGCTAGAGTTATTTAATATAAAAATATAAGAGAGATTAAAAAATGCAATATAATTTCACACCAAAAGGTTGCTGCTCAAAAAAAATAGAGCTTGATATTCAAGACGATAAAATCGTTTCTTGCAATTTTATTGGCGGTTGCAAAGGCAACGCAACTGGGCTTTCTCGATTAGTTGAAGGCATGGAAACCAAAGATGTAATCGCAAAACTAAAAGGCACGCTTTGCCAAACGACGACTTCTTGCCCAGATCAACTAGCCGTTGCGCTGGAAGAAATAAAAAATAACCCAGAAAATATTAAAATATAAAACCAATATAAATTTATTAGATTTGTTTATTATTAACAAGATTAGTGCAAATTTTCAAACTCATAGCGTTATTAAAAGCGCAAATCGAAGAGAGCACAAGTTCGGCATTATTTTGCAAACCTAAAGTTTCGAGTTGTTTTTGAATATCTTCAGCATATTTTTGTTGAATTTCAAAAACTTCTCCAAATTGCGCTTGTATATTTTCAAAAATAATATCATATATTTGATCAATACTTTGCATTTGCGAAGAATCCAAAATATTTTTAATTTCCTGAACAGAAAAGCTTTGTTTTAAATAATAAATTATTGCCAGCGTCAAAATGTGATGCTTATTATATTTTTTATTCTTGCTTTTTGGTAACAATTTTGCTTTTGTATAATTATTTATCATAGTTTTGCTCAAGATTTTTTTATTTTTGGTCGGAGCATTTTTTTCACCTATTACTAGATTATTTAGCGTTGAATTTGACGTTGCAAAAAGCAAGTTTTCTTCCAAAAAATCGGTAACTTGTTCAATGTATAGCTCTATATTTGGAATATCTTTACTTTTTAAATTTTTGGTATTTTGAATTTCTTCAAGTTCAAAAGCAATTTGTTGATATTTTTGCATATACTTCTCTTTTCTAATTTAATTAATTTATTTTTAGATTTAATTGCACTGTAAATTTTTTCATGCTATTATAATCTTATTATAGCTTTTCTATCCAAAAATAGCAGTAATTATAATGCTATTTTTAATATATAACTCGGTTTTAAAAAATAAGGAGCACTACTTATGAACAAAAAGATCGCCTTAATCACGGATTCTTCATGTGATTTGCCTCAAGAACTCGTAGACCAATATAACGTATTTATTATACCGTTTCGGGTATCATATTCCAAAGGCGACTTTAGGGATCGTTATGAAATTTCTCCTGATGCTCTTTATGAAATAATGTCCAAAGAAATCCCAAAAACGTCTTCGCCACTTCCTGACGATATTTCTTGGATTTTCGAAAAAGTTATTGCCGCTGGTTATTCGCAAGCGCTTTATATTTCAATTTCGAATAAACTTTCCGGTACTTTCAATGTGGTTTCTGCGCAATCAAGAGACTATATTGGTCTGGAAGTAACTTGCGTTGATTCGCTTACATTATCTATGGGGCTTGGCAGTTGCGTAATCGAAGCAGCAAAAAAACTTGCTTCTTCTTCAACCGAAACGATTTCGCAAGTAGTCGATCATGTTAAAAAAGTGCGCGATAAAATGCTTGCGCTTTACGTTATTCCGACGCTTGAATATCTCAAAGCGGGCGGAAGAATTGGCAAAGTTGCCGGAACAATTGGAACGCTTCTTAATATTAAGCCAGTTATAATAATTACTGATGATGGAGCATTTAACGTTTGCAATACCACCCGAGGTTTTAAAAAAGCTGTTGATCTTATGCTTAACGAAATCAACAAAAAGTTCATGGGTAAAGTTATTACAATTTCGATTGTGCACGGCGGAGTTAAAGCCGAAGCCGAAGTATTGCTTGAGCGAACAAAGCAGTTATTAAAGCCCGTTGAGTGTTATTTTTCGCAAATTGGCCCAGCGCTTGCCACGCATACTGGCCCGGGATTGCTTGGAATTATCGCCTACGAGAATATATAAATGCGAATCAGTAGTTTGATTTCTTAGTCCGACCCTCTCAGTCAGCTACGCTGCCAGCTCTCCCAAAGGGCGAGCTCTTGGGTACGCTTGCTTCGGCAAAGCGAGAACGATGTTATCGAATTAAGTTTTTAAGATAATATAAATTAGTTTGTTTAATATTCGATAAAAAAGCTCGCCCTTTGGGAGAGCTGGCAGGCATAGCCTGACTGAGAGGGCGTTCCAGCTTGCCGAAGCAATCGTAACCAAAAGCCTCCCATATTACTAGGGGAGGTGGCAAGGCGAAGCCTTGACGGAGAGGTTAGCCCGCCGAAGCGACGTTCACTTAATATTTTTTAACTGCTGATTCACATTAAATAAATAATTTAAATATACACAAAAAACACACTTGTTTAAAAATAAGTGTGTTTTTTGATAGGCTGACGGAGAGGGTAGGTCTGGCTAATAATCAAAGTTTTCTATTTCCCAGACAATATTATTATTAGCGATGCTTTTTTTAACATCAATAATTCTTTGATTGCTCGAGCCTTTAAAGTTTAGTTCAAGCGATCTTAATTCTTCTTGAAATAAGCCGTCGATAATATAATCAGAAGCAACAACTAATTTATTATATTTAGTATTTATTATTAAATCTTGATATAAAAAGCCAGTGTAAGTAATAATACTCAAGCCTAGTTTTTTTGCTTGAATTGCCAAAATAGCAAAATTTTCGCTTTGCAAAAATGGCTCTCCGCCTGATATTGTAAGGCCATCTAATAGTGGATTTGATTTTAGTTTATCTAATATTTCTTGAATTAATATTAATTCACCTGAATTCATATCATGAGTTTGAGGGTTATGGCAATTTTTGCAATTGTGAAAACAGCCCTGAGCAAAAACCGTAAACCTAATACCGGGGCCATCAGTAATTGAATCGTTGGATGTCCCAGCGATGCGCAGATATTCTTCGCAATTAGTTTTACACATAACTTTAATTCTCTGTTCTAATTTTTATTTTATTATTTTTTTAACCCGTGCTTAACTCTATGCCTAACTTCTGAAAGTTTAGCGTTATTAAATCGTTCAAGAGTGCCCACAAGATAGCCAGTAATTCTACGAATTCGTTCGAATTTCAGTCCAGATTCTTCTTCAGTTCGTCCGCATTTTGGGCAACGGTCACCAATAATTCCGCAATATCCACAAACGCTATCGCGATCAACAGGGTGATTAATGCTACCGTAGCCGATGCCTGATTCTTTCATGTGTCTGATAATTTTTTCGAAAGCAGGCAAATTTTTCGCAGTATCGCCATCGAGCTCAACGTAAGTAATGTGACCAGCGTTAGTTAAAGCATGATAAGGAGCTTCGAGTTTAATTTTTTCTGCCGCCGAAATTTCGAAATAAACAGGAACATGGAAACTATTTGTGTAAAATTCTTTGTCTGTTATTCCAGCTTTTTCGCCAAAAGCAGCTTTGTCTAATTTAACAAATCGTCCTGAAAGACCTTCGGCTGGGGTAGCGATTAAGCTAAAATTGAGTTTTCGTTTTTGCGCTTCAACGTCCATTCTTTTGCGCATATGTGTAATTATTTGCAAGCCAAGAATTTGTGATTCTGGCGATTGTCCGTGATGCTTTCCTGTCAGAGCAACTAATGCTTCGGCGAGCCCAATAAATCCAATTGTCAGCGTTCCGTGGCTAAGAGCGGCGGTAATATCGTCATCACCAGAAAGCTTTTCGCTATCGCGCCAGATTCCCTGGCCCATTAAAAACGGAAAGTTGCGAACTTTTTTTGAGCATTGAATTTTGAATCTTTCGAGCAACTGATCAATGCATAAATCTATCTTTTTGTCTAGTTCTCTGAAAAATTTTATATTATCGCCAGAACTAAGCATTGCGATTCTTGGCAAATTAATCGAAGTAAAGCTTAAATTCCCCCGACCATAAGTTGTTTCGGCGGTTGGGTCAAATACGTTTGCAATAACGCGCGTTCTGCAACCCATATAAGCGACTTCTGTTTCTGGCATATTTGGCTTGTAATAAGCTTTGTTAAAAGGCGCATCTAAAAACGAGAAATTCGGAAATAATCTTTTTGCGCTGACTTTGCAAGAAAGCCTGAACAAGTCATAGTTTGGATCTTCTGGATTATAATTAATGCCTTCTTTGACTTTGAAAATATGAATTGGGAAAATCGGAGTTTCGCCGTCGCCCAGCCCAGCTTCAAGAGAAAGCAAAATGTTCTTCGTGACCAAACGCCCCTCTGCGCTGGTATCCGTGCCATAATTAATCGACGAGAAAGGCGTTTGAGCTCCTGCTCTTGAATGCATAGTATTCAAGTTATGCACAAGTGCTTCCATTGCTTGGAAAGTGGCTCTGTCTGTTTCTTTGAGAGCGTTTTTATAAGCAAATTTTTGTGCTTTAAAAATAATATTATTTTTATTATCAATAAATTTAGCATCTAGCAATTCTTGTTTCTCGCTAATAAAATAATCTTGAAAAGCATCTATACTTATATTATTATTTATATTATTAGAGCTAATTTTTTTGTTAATATTTTTCAAAATACTTGTAGTTTCTGGATTAATTTTGTCTTCAAGATTAACTTCAAAAAATCTTTCTAGGTTTAACAAATATCTTTTAACGAAAGTCTTTTTAACGCCCAATGCAAGCGCATAATCAAAATTTGGCACGCTTTGACCGCCGTGCTGATCGTTTTGATTTGACTGAATAGCGATGCAACAAAGTGCGCTATAGCTGGCAATATCGCTGGGTTCTCTTAGCGTTCCGTGACCAGTGCAGAAGCCATTTTTAAAAAGCGCTATCAAGTCTATCTGGCAGCAAGTGGTTGTCATCGTGAGAAAATCCAAATCATGAATATGAATATCTCCGCTTGCGTGAGCCTTTGAATGTTCAGGGTTGAGCACAAAGAGTTGATAAAATTGTTTTGCGCCTTCTGAGCCATATTTGAGCATTGTTCCCATAGCAGTATCGCCGTTCACGTTTGCGTTTTCGCGCTTAATATCGCTATCTTTAGAATCCGAAAAAGTTATATCGTGATAAACTTTCATTAATCTATTGTCCATATCACGAACACGCGATCTTTCGGCTCTGTAAATTATAAATAATTTTGCAACGCTGGCATGGTTTTTTTGAATTAATATTTCTTCGACCACGTCTTGAACTTGTTCAACGGTCGGAGCGTAATTAAATTTATAATAGCATTCTTGAGCGACTAAATTTGCAAGCTCAAGGCAATATTCATCTTGTTTATAGTTATTGGCAGCGATAAAAGCCTTTTGAATCGCTTGAGCAATTTTTTTAGCGTCGAAAGTAACTTTGCGACCATCTCTTTTAATAATTTGAGTTAAGCTATTGTCTATTGTTGATGATGAAAACATTTAATACTCCTGATTTTCTTGATTTGCGCTATATCTTGTGTTTTATTTATCTAAATATACTATATCTTGCTAATATTGTCCAGCGAAAAATCATAAAACTACAAAAAAAAGCAAAAGCATTTATATATGCTTCTGCTTTTTTTGTAGTTTTTTATTAGGATTTTTTCAAAAGGAGTTAATTAACTATGATCTTAAACATAAAAAGCATCTATCTTTAAACGACGTTTAACGACTCGTCGCACGTCAAACACAATTGTTTATCCTAAGTTTTTTAAACTTTTCAAGTCAATTCCAACAAGCAACATTTTTTTGTATTTTGAAAAATTGCTTTGATTATTGGAATTATTAAGATTATATTTATAGTTATAATCTTGTTTTTGGCTTTTATTGGTACTCTTAATCTTTATCATGAACACTACTTTCTGTAAATTTTGCTAACATAATATTAAATATTTAATTATTAGTTAGTATCTATAGTTTACAAAAAGAATATGGCATAAAAACGATTTTATGTTGAATTAATTGTGTTAGTTTGTGCGCAATGCAACGCTTTTGTATTAGTTTTATTATCTTGAGCAACTTGAACTTGAGTAATAGCTGTTATTTGGGCAGCTTGAGCTTGAAGAAGAATAATTATTTAGCAAACCTGAAAGCGCATTAGAATAATTATTTTGATTTGCGCAAGAACTGCTATTGTTTGGGTAAAGGGTAGAATTTGAGCATGATCCAGAACTGGTTGAGTTTGCGCATGAATTATTTATGCAAGTTTGGCAACCATAATATTCACAAAGCCCATCGTAGCAAGCTCCGTCTGGGCAAATGCAATTTGGATCTAGGCAATTGCCATATTGATCGTAGCAATTTCCGTATTGGTCATAATAAGCACAATTGGTTGCGCCGGTTGAAGTGCTTGGGTAGCAAGCGCTATAGCTACTTGTAGAATTTGAGTTTGCTCTTGCTTGGGTTTGAGTTGCGAGTTTATTTGCGTTTGCTTTTGATTGAGTTTGAGTTGCAAGTTTATTTGTTTTTGCTCTTGATTTGGTTTGAGTTGCGAGTTTATTTGTATTTACTCTTGCTTGGGTTTGAGTTTGTGTTGAGGTTCTTGATGAACTCTTTCCTGCTCTTGTTTTAGAAGTGGCTGCCAAGCTTGAAATTGCAAGCGTTGCAAGAAGAATCGTAGTTGATAGAGTGATTAGAAGTGACTTTTTCATGTTTTATATTCTCCCAATTTTTTTATTTTGTTTGGTTTTTGTTTTTGATCTGGATTAAGCATATATTATCAATATTTCCAAATCGTGAATTAATTGCGTCAAGAATATGTGCATAATTTGTTATATTTAGCAATAAATTTAATAACAATGCGCTAATAACTGGCTTTTTCGCCTATAATTTAGTTCTAAAGCACTCAATTGGCAATGTTTGCATACTGTGGAATAATTCTCTTGTTTTTAGTTTAGGCTGACCGATAGGGTCGTTCCATAAATTACGGCGTAAAAACGTCAATCTTGCATATTTTAGTGTATTTTATTGCTATAAATTCAAATTAATTTTATAATAAGATTAATTTAGATTACACTTTGCTTCTTTCGGGCAAACACAAGATCTGCCCCTACTTCAGAAAAATTGAGGTACTATTTATATGCATAATATCAACTCAAACCCAAAAATTTTAATTTGCGACGACAATAAAATTATTCACGAAACGCTTGGAGCGTATTTTACCAACGAGAGATTTACTTTTGTTTCTGCCTTTGACGGCGATGAAAGTATTCAGAAATTCCAAAAAGAGCAACCCGATTTAATTTTGCTGGACATAATGATGCCCAAACAAACAGGCATAGAAGTTTGCAGAACGATTCGCAAAACGTCTTCTGTGCCTATTATTATGTTGACGGCGAAAAGCGAAGAAATCGACAAAGTGCTTGGGCTGGAACTGGGCGCGGATGATTATATCGTTAAGCCCTTTAGTCCGCGTGAAGTTCTTGCACGAATTAAGGCGGTTTTGCGTAGGTTTAACGACCCTCAACCCGAAGAGCACGCAGTTTTGCGCTATGACCGATTGGAGATCAACCAATCGAAATACGAGGTTGTTTTTGACGGCGAAGTTTTGCCCTTTACTCCAAAAGAAGTTTCAGTGCTTTATTATCTCGCTTCTTCGCCTGGTCAAGTCTATGACAGAGAGCAAATACTTTCTAAAATTTGGGGCTATGACTATTTTGGAGATACTCGAGTCGTCGATACTCAAATTAAACGTATCCGGCAAAAGCTTCCGCAAGAAGGCGTTTCTTGGGGGATAAAAAGTATTTATGGAGTCGGATATAAATTTGAAGTAAAAAAATAACTTTTATTTTCAAAAACTATATTTTGTAGGGGACGCCGCCCTCGGCGTTCCGTTTTTTCTTTGCAATACCAACTTAATAATAAATAATAATAAAAAAATTAAGAAAGAATATAGATAAATATGAGAAGTGTTTTGCTAAAGCGTATACTTGTACTTGTTCTTGTGGCGGTAGCGCTTTGTAGCGTACTGACATATTTTTTATACACATACGTAGCCCGCCAAGAGTTTTCTAATATTATTGCGCGTGATTTAGTCCCTCGAGCAGAGCGCATTGCCGACGCGTATGCGCTCGTTATCAACGATAACAATAAAGAAAATCGAGACGCGTTTTTATACACTTTTTACGGAGTAGACGATTCTGCGTGGGGCGGAAGATTGCGCATTTACGACGCTGAAACCGAAACGTTTATCAAGCCAAAAGCTACTGCGCCAAAAGTTGATAATATTACAAACCACCAAACCCAGCCCGACCAATATTTTGTTTTGCCTGAACTAAGCGTTGCAACGAAAAATTTAATTTTAACCACTTTGCAAGAAAACGCCGACGGAACAACTTCTTTTGTTTCAGCTTCAGAAACCGAGCTTTTGGAGGCGCTGATTCCAGAAATCGACTCTGTGCTTATGGGCAATCGTGTTCAAACGACTTTTGACGCTGAAACATCTGGAAATACAAGCAAATCTGGTCTTGATTATATACGAAATTTTTCCAGCTCAAAAGACGGTTATTTAGTAGTCGGAGTGCCTATTAAGCACGAAGAAAAAATAATTGGAGCTGTTTTTTTTGCCAAACCATTGGTTGAACTCGCAACGGCGCAAAACGGTCTAAACCGAACTTTATTGCTAAGCTTAAGCGCAATTATGGTTTTTATGCTAATCCCGTGTTTGCTCGTTGCTCGACGGATAACTTTACCAATCAAGCAAATGCGCGATGTATCGCTATTAATGGCACAAGGTAATTTCAGCGTAAAAATTAATATTTCTCAAAAAGGAGAAATCGGCGAACTTGCTTCTTCGATTAATTATTTATCTTCTCAACTTTCTTCTACTATTTCTGATCTTGTTCTTGAACGCAATAGATTAAGAGAAATTATGGACGGGCTCAACGAAGGAATTATCGCCGTTAGCCCGAGTTTAATTATCACTCATCACAATATGGCAATTTGCAATTTATATAACAAAAAAACGCCTAGCTCAGAAGATCTTCCGGTAAGTGCGCTTTATTTTAGCAAATCGCTAAATCATAATTTTGTTTCGTGTATCGATCAAAACACCAGCGTAGTGCAAAAAACATTTGTTGATAAAAAAATTCTAAGAATTGCGATAAACCCGCTTCGAGATGAAGCCAATAACGTGGTTGGCGCAGTTGGTTTAATTCGAGATATTACCGAATCCGAACGCCTTGAGCAAACACGCAAAGATTACGTCGCAAACGTTTCACATGAGCTAAAAACCCCCGTCGCTACGATTAGGGCAATGGCGGAAACGCTTTCGGACAATCTGGTTAAAACCGAAGCGGATAGAGCGCGATATTATTCGAATATTGTTCGCGAATCTATGCGTTTATCAAGATTAATCAGTGATTTATTAGAGCTTTCTCGTTTGCAATCAAGCGGAACATCTTTCGAAAAACAAAACTTTAATGTAGTTTTATTTTTGGAGCGAACAACGCAAACACTTAGCGCACTAATCGACGATATGGATTTAACGCTTAATCTTAATATTGCTCCGGAAGTAAAATTTGGCTTTGGAAATATAGATAGGCTTCAACAAGTGCTTATTATATTGCTCGATAACGCAATTAAATATTCGCCAGAAGGCTCGCAAATCACTCTTAACGCAACTGCGACCAGCAACTTAATAACCGTGCTTATAAAAGATTCTGGGCCCGGCGTTGAGCAAAGCGATATTAATCATATTTTCGACAGATTCTATAAAGCAGACAAAGCCCATTCAACAAAAGGCGTTGGTTTGGGTTTATCAATCGCCAAAGAGCTAATCGACCGAATGGATGAAACCATCGGCGTAAATTCCACTATTGGAGAAGGCTCAGAGTTTTATTTTACGATTATGGTAGGTGAAGAAGCAAGTTTATAATCCCGCAAAACAAAAATAGAGTATTTTTTATACTCTATTTTTGTTATTATTTTATATTATTTGCTTTATTTATGATACAAAACCTCAATATCTCCGTCAACAAAACCTATCGCCACAACCTTATAATTCTTTAGTTTTGATAAATATTTTCCGTTTATTAGATATTTTTTTACAAACTCTTTAATAAGAGCAAGACCTTTATCCCAATCCGAAATATCTTCTGTCCGTGGAATAAAGCATAAATTTTCACCCGTTGAAAATAATGCGTTGCAGACCCAATCTCCATCATCTTCTTCATGATATTCATCTGAACCAATCATCTGAATATCATATGTTTGGTTAGAACCTTCATAAATGTTAAAATTTATAGCAATAATCTCAGTTGGCAAATCATTTTTTAACTGTTTATCCAACCAATTTGCAAAATAATGATAATGCTTAATGTTATCACAGCCCCTTTTTTATATTGAAAAATTAAAATATTTGCTTAATGTATGAGCTATTCCATCTTCGTTATTTGACAAAGTAATTTCATCTGCTACTTTTTTTAGTGCTTCGCATGAATTTCCCATCGCCACCCCTATGCCCGAATATGAAATCATTGAAATATCATTTTCAGCGTCTCCAAAAGCAATTACTTCTTCTTTTTTTATGTTTAGTTTTTTACAAATTATATCTAGCGAAGTAGCTTTTGAAATGCCTTTTGACGTTGCTTCTAAATAAAACGGCGTTGACAAAATAAACGAAAGTTCTTGGCTAAACGGTTCGCTTATTTGGTTAATAATCGGCTTTAATGTATTTTCGGGCGAAGCAATTAAAATTTTAACTGGGCAAAAATCTATTGCGTCGCATATATTTTCAACGAGTATAGTATCAAGACAATTGCCCTTGCTTTCGTGTTGAACTTGAAAGCCTTCTACGTCGTTAGTATATATATTTTTCCCATCGTCTACAATTGGCATTACTGAAAAACTTTCTAAGTGACGCAATAATTTTTTTGCTATCGCGTTTGGTATAGTATTTTCATAAATAATTTTATTGGTCTTTGCATCGACGACCATTCCACCGTTATATGACAATAACAATCCATTATATTTACTTAACTCTAGCGTTTGCGCTTCTTTCAGCAAACCAGAAGCTGGGCGACCAGAGGCAAGCACAATTATTGCGCCAAGTTTTTGCGCTTCTAGTAGAGCTATTTTTGTTTTTTGTGTAATAGTTCTTTTATCGCTATAAAGCGTTCCATCAATATCTAATGCAATTAATTTAATCATAATAATAGTCCTATGTTTTTATTTAATATTTTATTTAATGTGAATCATTAGTTGGATTTTTATAAATCTGTTACTAAATCAATCCTATGAACCAATGCCTTTACGGTTTAGCAGCTTTTTTAACCTCTCCGTCAACCTGCGAGGCGAAGCCTCTTGGTCGCCACCTCTCCTGGTAACAGGAGAGGCTTTGGGTACGAAGTCGTAACCTAATTTTGCCGAAGCAATCGTAACCAAAAGCCTCCCATATTACTAGGGGAGGTGGCAAGGCGAAGCCTTGACGGAGAGGTTAGCCCGCCAAAGCGACGTTCACTTAATATTTTTTAACTACTGATTCACATTATTTAATATAATTATTCGCTTTTAAATATTCTTTTGCGATCAAATTAATATATTGCGAAAGGGAGCGATCACAATCTTCAGCTAATATTTTTAATTTTTCGATAATGTCTGCATCTAAACTAATGCTGACTTTTTGTTTTAATGGTTTCATAATTTTGCACCTCAAAAATATATGTTTAATTTTACGATTATAGTCAGCGAACAAATTTAAGAACGTTTTCGCATTATTCAATTGTTATTTAATATAGTTATTTGCTTTTAAATATTCTTTTGCGATCAAATTAATATATTGCGAAAGGGAGCGATCACAATCTTCGGCTAATATTTTTAATTTTTCGATAATGTCTGAATCTAAAGTAATGCTTACTTTTTGTTTTAATGGTTTCATAATTTATCACCTCATAAATATAATACTATAAATGCTTACTTTGCATTGACTAATCGCTTTAAATAGTGTAAAATAGCTTAGTGCAGCGCAAAATAGCGCATAAGTATTATTGTGAGCGAATTATATGACTTTATACCAAGAAATAAGAAAAAGCTTCCCGAAAATCGAGAAACTTTTTTACTGGTGATCAATTAAAAACATCAATAAATAATTTTATCTTGCGCACTCGCCAGTTTTGCCAGTCATAATTTTCAGCGCATGATCAAGCTCATCAATAATATATTCTAGCGATTCGGATACGGCTTTCGGGCTACCAGGCAGATTAATTATCAAGGTTTTGTTTCGAGTAACACAAACCGCTCGGCTAAGCATTGCCCGTTTTGTGATGCTCATGCTATAGGCACGCATGGCTTCTGCGATGCCTGGCACAATGCGTGTGGCGATTGCAAGGGTAGCTTCTGGGGTCACATCTCGAGGCGATAAGCCCGTTCCACCGGTTGTCAAGATTAAATCCGCCAAATTTTCGTCACAAATATTTTGCATATAATTAGATAATTTAGTTTGATTATCATCAAGTATTATATAGCTTTGTATTATATAATTTCCACTTTTTTCTAAAATTATTTTTTCAATGATTTTTCCGCTTAAATCTTCTCTTTCTCCGGCAAAGCCTTTATCGCTAACTGTTAAAATAGCCACTCTAAAATTATTATTTATATTATTTGACATGCATAATATCTCCAACAGAAATTTCTCCGCCGTTAAGCACTCTTGCGAAAACTCCTTCACGTGGCATAATGCAATCGCCGACTTGGCTATAAATTGCGCAATGCGAGTGACATTCTTTTCCAATTTGGGTTATTTCCAGTTCGACTTGATTGCACAATAGCTTTGTGCCTATTGGCAATTCTCGAAAATTAATTCCTTCAACAAGCAAATTTTCGCCAAAGTCGCCGTCTCCCACGCTTGCGCCTTTTTCGCAAAAATCCAAAACTTTATTGTAAGAAAGCAAGCTAATTTGACGATGCCAATTTCCAGCGTGCGCGTCGTCTTGAATTCCGTGTTCTTTTATAAAAACGGCTTTATTTATATTTATTTTTTGAGTGCCTTTTTCTTTGCTAATGCAAACTGCTATTATTTTTCCCATGTTAATTATCTCCTAAAATTATATTTTTCTAGCCACCGATTTCGGACATATTTTTTTCTTCTAAATTATTTGTATTAATTTTTTTATTATTAAAATCATGTTCTTGTGGTTTATTATAAATCGCATTTTTTATTTGCTCTTCAAGTTCTTGCCCAGAAATATTATTGCGAACTAGTTTTTTCAAATCTAAAATATTATTAAAATGCAAGCAAAGTTTTAGCTCGCCGGTTGCGCTTAATCTAATTCTATTACACGTTGAACAAAATTTATCGCTAACTGCGCTAATAAAGCCAATGCTACCCAAAGCGTTATTAATTTTATAATATTGCGCTGGGCCGTTGCCATGAATAGTTTTATCCGACTCTAAAATTCCAAATTTCTCAATAATAATATTTTTTGCTTGAATATTCGTTACTGGCACAAAGTTTTTGCCAAACCCGATGGGCATAAGTTCAATAAATCGCACATCTAGTTTTTTATTTATAGTAAGTTCTGCCAAATTAATAATTTCTTGCGAATTTATATCTTGCAAAAGCACAGAATTAATTTTTACGGATTTAAGTTTATTGCTTTTCTGTAATTCTAAAGCGGTGTTTATTGCGAGCATTGCGCTATCAAAATTATTTTTGCGAGTAATAATATTAAATTTTTCCGAATCAAGCGTGTCTAAGCTTATATTAACACTCTGTAAGCCCGCTTTGATTAATTCTTGTGCCATTTCTGGGAACAAAACCCCGTTAGTAGTCATAGAAATATTATTGATTTTTGCAATATTTTTAATATTATAAATTAATTGTGAGATATTCTTGCGAACAAGCGGCTCGCCGCCAGTAAGCTTAATTTTGGTTATTCCGATGTTTTTAGCTGCTACGCAAATTTGAGTGATCTCTTCAAAAGTGAGCATATCACTATGCGTTATATTTTTTTCGATACCTTCTTCAGGCATACAATAAATACAGCGCAAATTGCATCTGTCTGTTACAGAAATGCGCAAATAATCTATTTTTCTATTATTAGAATCTAACATAATTTTCTCCTGAAAATTAAATATTTATATTTTTATATTCGCCGGATTTTCCTCCGATTTTGCTTTTCAAACAAATATTATTAATTAGCATCGATTTATCTATCGCTTTGCACATATCATAAATAGTAAGAAGCGCAATCGAAACGCCTGTCAACGCTTCCATTTCGACGCCAGTTTTGCCAAAAGTTTGGGCAATGCAAGTTGCCTTTACTTCAAGATTTTCTAAATCTAATTCAAAATCCAAACTTACTTTTGTTAAATTAATTTGATGGCACATTGGAATTAAGTCGCTTGTTTTTTTAGTCGCCATTATCGCCGCGACTCGGGCAACTCCAAGCACATCGCCTTTTTTGGAAGTATTGTTTTGAATTGCATCAAAAACTTGCTCGTTAACTTTAATTTTTCCAACGGCGCAAGCTTCACGAAGCGTATCTTGTTTTTGCGAAACATCTACCATTATTGCGTTGCCTGAATTATCAAAATGCGTAAAATTATCCAAATTTTTCTCCTGAGCAAATAATATATTAATTATAGCACGAGTTGATTTTTTTTAATAATAATAAATTTGACAAACTTAGATTAAAAAACTAAAATAGATTATAGACAATAGAATAAGTATTGTCTATAATCTATTTTGAAAAGAGAAAAAATTGTTTAATTCAACTTTTATAGAAACTTTAACGCACAATGGAGTTGTTTCGATAACAACTTGGGCAGAGAATAATGCTCATGTATCGAATACTTGGAATAGCTATTTGCAAATAGTCGATAATAATAAAATACTAATTCCAGCGGCTTGGCTTAACAAAACTGAAAAAAATATTAATATTAACAATAAAATTATAATAACTTTAGGTAGCCCAGACGTAGAAGGCAAAATGGGCATGGGCACTGGCTTTGTTATTGATGGCACAGCTAAATTTTTGTCTTCTGGCAAAGAATATGACATGATGAAAGAAAAGTTTAGCTTTTTAACACGAGTGTTAGAAGTTACTGCTAGTTCAGTAAGACAAACTATTTAATTATTATTTTATTTTTTGCGTCTTGCGATAATTTCACCTGATAATATTGCGAGCAAAGAACCTATTGCAAGAGGAATTTTGTCCGCAATTTCAGATTTATTTAATGGCACTACCGTAAAAATCAATCCTAAAATTAACAACGCTAATGGCAAAAACGCAATTAATTTAATAAACTTTGGGCCGCCGAAAACTTTGTAAGGACGCATAGCAATTGCGTCTTTTTTGCGTAGCTTTAAAAACGCTGGAAACAATGGAATATAAGAAAGCAAAAGCGTAACCAAATTAAGCGCAAAGAAACTCCAAAAGAGCCTATCAGAAGGTATTAGTGGCGCAATTAGCACCAGCGCAGTTGCCACTATTCCATTCATAAGGGCAGATCCTAATGGTGCGCCTGTTTTTTTGGTTGAAAGTTTAAATATGCTTGGCATTCCTCCGCCATTTTGCGCCGAATATCTTGCGACGAAGTTAATCCCGACTGACCAAGATAGTTGATTTGCAAACATTGCAAAAAGAAGCATGATACCAAGTATTGATAAAAACACAGGATGAATTTGTCCAAGAAGCAAACCTAAACTATCTAAAATCCCCATTGACGCCGATATTTTCCCAACGGGAATTGCAACGCCGATTCCGAACGAAGCTAAAAGATATAAAAGCGTAACCGCCAAACCTCCCCAAATTATTGCTCGGGGAATATCACGTTTTGGATTTGGCATATCCCCAACGTAAGTCGTAACAACTTCAAAGCCCATAAAATTAAACAAAATAACAGAGATAAAAGACAAGCTTTTAAAATCTAATCCAGGAAGCAGAGAACGCAAAGTAATCGGATTTGCCACCCCTCGAGTAACGGCGACGTAAACTCCAGCGATTCCAAGCAACCCTAATATAAAAGATTTAAAAATAGTGCTGATATTAAAAAGCCACTTGTTTTCAGAAACTCGCAATAAACTCAGCGCAACCAACGACCAAATAAAGCATAAGCGCAAAACAATTTGTATACTTGGTGAAAGATTAAATCCAAGAACCATTGGCAAATTGTCAGTGACTAATACCGAAACCGATGCCATCCATAACGGAAAATTAATCCAATAATACCATGCGACTCGTGTTCCCCATTTGACTCCAAATGCTCTAGTAACCCAATCGCATAGCCCTCCTTCACTTTCGTAAGTTGTGCCTAATTCCGCAGAAATTAAGCTGTAGGGCAAACAAAAACCGATCAATAAAAATATCCACCAGAAAAACTGACTATTACCAATTGACGCCGCTGGAGCAGCCGCTTCCGCCGTCAAAACGACGCAAACCACCGCTAGCACACAATCAAAAAGTTTAAAATTTTTAGTTTTTTCCAAAATATGCCCCTTATTTTTTATTAATTTATTTCTATTCCAAAAAATCCGCTGAGAGAAACATACAAAAATATGCTCTCAGCGGTAAATAAAACTTAATAAACTATTTAGGTTGCTGCTGGGTTATACAATGAATATTGCCGCCGCCGAGAAGAATTTCGCGGGCAGGAATTCCGACAATTTTTCGATCTGGGAAGGCTTTTTGCAAAGCGTATTGCGCTACTGAGTCGTTTGGATCGTTAAACAACGGGAAAACAATTCCGCCGTTTGCAATGTAAAAATTCGCATAAGAAGCAGCCAAACGATCGCCTTCTAGTCTTGGAAGAGTTCCTTCAATGGCATCAACTCCGACGCTTTCTTCTTCTGTGATTAAAATTGGTTTTGGTAGCAAAAGCTTAATGACTTGTATTTTGCGACCTTTAGCATCAATAGTATTTTCGAGAATCTTTAAGTTTTCGTTGCTTATTTCGTATTGTGGATCGTTTTTATCTTCTGTCCAAGCGAGCATTATAACGCCTGGGCTAACAACGCACATAATATTATCAACGTGCCCGTTGGTTTCATCGTTATAAATGCCTTTTTTAAGCCAAACGATTTTTTCTAAACCTAAGTTTTCTTTAAGAGTCTCTTCTATTTCTTCTTTTGTCATGTGAGAGTTTCGCCCTTCGGACAATAAGCATTCTTCGGTAGTGTAAAGCGTTCCTTCACCGTCAGCGTGAATTGAACCACCTTCGAGAACAAAACCATTAATTCGATAGGATGCTTTTTTTTCGATCTCGCAAATTTTTCGAGCGACTCGATCGTCTTGATCCCAAGGAAAATATAGCCCGTCGACTAACCCGCCCCAAGCGTTAAATTCCCAATCTACGCCTCGCACTTCGCCAGAATTATTTTTCACAAAAGTTGGTCCACAATCGCGAACCCACGCATCGTCGTTGGAGATCTCGACCACTCGAACAGAGTCAGGCAACGAAGCGACTGCGTTATCGAATTGACGTTTTGAAACACCCATCGTAACCTGTTCAAACTGGGAGATTGCCTCAGCCACTTTAACAAAAGCTTCTTGCGCAGGTTTTGCGCCTAATCTCCAGTTATCTGGGCGTTCTGGCCATAGCATCCAGCAACCTGAGTGCGGTTCAAACTCTCCAGGCATACGAAATCCATCTTTTTTTGGTGAAGTTTCTAACTGTTTCATAGCAAATCACTCCAAATTTTATTTTTATTTTTTTTGTTTTCCAGTAACATAAGTAATAATTTCGCCAATAATTACTGCGACTATAGTACCGATAACGAGCAACCAATCGAACGTCCACGTTCCGTCCCCGTTAGGGTAAATCATGCAGAAAATAGCCGCAAGAATTAGCAAAACTAAAGGCACATAAGTAATTAAGTTAATAATAAACGGACCACCAGGCACTTTAAATGGACGTTCAACATCTGGATCAATTTTGCGCAATTTTTTGAACGCTGGAAACATTACGATATAAGAAATTAACAGAGTAATAACTTGCAACGCAAAAAATCCCCAAAAAATATCTTCGTTTGGAATAAGTGGAGCTGCGATTACCATAACGCTCGCAACTATTCCGTTCATAATGCTTGCGCCCAAAGGAGCATCGTTCTTGTTTTTCTTGCTGAAAATCTTTGGCATTGCGTTGCTATCGGCGGCGTAAGAAACAACGTAATTTACTCCAAGAGCCCAAGAAAGCAAGTTAACAACCAGCGTATACATGAACATTAAGCCCACGCCGATAAACAAAATTTTGTTTGTAATACCAAGACCCGTGAAGAAGTATTGAAAACTATCCATAAGTCCGCCCGATGACGAAAGTTGCTCAACTGGAATCGCTGCCCCTATACCAAACGAAGCGAAAACATAGATAATAGCGATAGATAAACCACCTAAAAGCAGTGCTTTAGGGATTTGTTTTTTTGGATTTTCCATCTCGGTGGCAAAAGTCGTAACGACTTCGAATCCCATAAAATTAAACATAATAACGGCGATAAATGGAATCCCAGCGAAGCTAGGAAGAAGATCTTTAAAAGAAGTGACAGGATTTGCAACTCCGTGAACAACTGCGAAGTAAATTCCGAATCCACCAAGACCGAGCATGATTAATGTTTTGAAAAGCGTTCCGATATTAATTAATACTTTGTTTTCTGAAACAGATGACAAGCTTAAAATACAAACTGCCCAAATAAAAATTAGTTGAATCGGAAGTGTAAGATAAATTGGCAACGCTAAACCAAATATTTGGTCTATTACAGTAGTAAATAAAACTGCTAAAGAAGCCATCCAAATTGGAAAATTAATCCAATAATACCAAGCAACTCTACTTCCCCATTTGCGACCATATGCACGTTTTACCCAATCGAACAAGCCTCCGTCGCCAGTATAAGTGGTTCCAAGTTCTGCCGAAACTAGACCATATGGCAAGAAAAACGCTATTAATAATAGCAGCCACCAAAAATATTGGCTGTTACCAATCGCCGCTGAAGGCGCGGCCGCCTCGACCACCAAAATAATGCAAACAGCTGCCAAAACTGCGTCGACGAGTTTGAATTTTTTCTTTTTCATTAATAATTGCACCTCCTGTTTTTGGGTATTTTAATTAAAACGCCCCTCTCAGTCACACTACTTGATCGAGACACCGAAGACGACGTCCCGATCAAGAGTACGTAACTGGGAAGCCTTTTATTCCGTTGCCATTAAATTCTCAAGCTCTGTTTTTGCTTCTGCTACAATAGCTTTATTAACTTTTTTGGGTTCAACGAAATAAACGAGCAATCCACGCATAGCCGTTAATCTATTTCCGGCTTCATCGAAAGCAACCGAAGCGTCTGAGTCTAAAACTTCGTCTGTAACTTCCATTCCTCTTGAAGCTGGCAAGCAATGCATAAATTTAGCATTAGGGGCAGCTTTTTTCATTGAATCAGAATTAACTTGATATTTTGGCATAAAGATTTTCATGCAATCTTCTTCTGAACGTTCGTCGTCATATAAGCCATACCAAACGTCAGTATAAACAAAGTCTGCATCTTTATAGCCTTCGTCAGCGTCGTCAGTAATTTTAAAAGAACCGCCACTACTTTTGCAATTCTCTTCACAAATCTTAATATGATTTTCGTTTAATTGGTAACCAATCGGTCCAAACTGAGTGAAGTGCATTCCTAATTTAGTCGTTATAAACGCAAGAGATGCGCAAACTTGAGTTGCATCGCCAACAAAAACGACTCTGCAATCTTCCATGCGTTTGCCTTCTGGAATGTTTTCTATCATAGTTATGGCATCGCCGATTTCTTGAGTTGGGTGATTATAATCGCTCATTGCGTTAATTACTGGGATTGTAGCAAGTCTTGCAAGATCGGCAACGGTTTTGTGACGATTTACACGTGCCATCAAAACATCAACTAGTCTGGATAATACTCGTGCTGAATCTTCAATTGTTTCGTGTCCGCCCAATTGAATTTGACCAGGAGCAAGGTATTGAGCATGGCCGCCTAATTGTTCCATGGCTGTTTCGAAAGAAACTCTAGTTCTTGTTGAGCTTTGTTCAAATACCATTCCGAGAGTGATATTTTCTAGTAACGGTGGATAATAACCGTTATTAATACACTTTTTCAATACCAAAGATAGATCGATAATGCGCATAAGTTCTTTTTTTGTAAACGGAGTAGTGTCCACGAAATCTTTAATTCTAGCCATAATAATAAAGCTCCTTAAATTTTGGTTTTATTTATTAAATTTTTATAATTTAGTTTTAGTGTTTATGTAATAAAGATTTTTGAGTTATTTAGCTTATGGAATAATTTAAGATGTGTTATAAATTTATTTTAATAAAAAAAAAGCTATCTGTATATAGCCTTTTGTTATATAGTTCAAACAATTTTAATTGTGTACAATATTACTTTATTGTGAATGATATTACTTGTTTTATTAAATTATTTAACGTGATCGGCAATTTCAGTGTAAACAAGAAGTTCTAAAATCATTAGCATTGAAACCCTTGAAGTTAGGTCAATTCCGTTCAGATGAATTTCGTCTGCAAAAACATAAAAATTAACGTCTGACATATTTTGAATAGCGTTATTATCTGCGCGAGTAACCGAAAGCAAAAATGGTCTCTTAAGCAAAAAAATGCGCTCTACAGTGTCTACAAGGCGTTGATCTTTGCCCGAATAAGAAAGGGCGATTAGCAAATCATCATCTTGAATTAACTCTAGAACTGCGTTAACTTGATAGCTTACTTCTGGAAAATACGTTCTCATGCCTAGACCCATGAATAATTTTTCACAATAACGCCCAATATCGTTTGTATGCTCGTCGGTTATGATATAAATATTTGGATGGCGAGCGAGCACTTCTCGAACTTGAGCGACTTTATCTTGAGGCATTACTCGAACCGCTTCTATAATGTTTTTTAAGTATTCTTGGCTGTATAATTTTTTATTCATGACTTCTGGGATTTCGTTATGCGCTTGTTGATGAACTGTTACAAGAAGGCTATTAATAAATTCACTATATCCTGAAAAGCCTAATTTTTGAGTGAATCTAAAAATAGTGGTCGTGGAAAGAAATCGCTCTTTTGCGAGTTTTTGAATACTCATCGTTCTAACTTTATCCATGTTTTTAGCAACGTAGTCAAATAATACCCGCTCTGTTTGGTTGAGCAATGGTAATGTTTTTTGCGTGCTATCAAAAAAATCTAATGGCATTAATTTAGAACCTTTCTTGTTTATTTTTAATTTATTATAGCATAAATATTAATAAAAAAACCAAAAAACACTTGTATAAAATTAAAATCAAGTGTTTTTTGTGTTTTTTATTTTATTTATTAAATTATTTTAAACTATCTTTTTCTATTGTGAACTATTCCACGCGTTGCGTCTATCGTAACTATTGTTCCAGATTTTAGGCGTTTTGTTGCGCCTGAAGCGGAAACGATAACTGGAATATCCAGCGTTAACGCCGCCGTAGTCGCATGTTCTAGTTCTCCGTCGGATTCAATAACAAGAGCAATTGCTTTGCGCAAAAGTGGAAGCATCGCGCCTTCGAGCTCAGCTACGACCAAAATTTGCCCTTCTTGGAAATTTTTAACTGCTTCTTCAGCCGATGAAGCCACGTAAACGACTCCAGTAGCGCTGCCTAAGTTAACACCTTTTCCAGTGCATAAAACATCGCCAACGGTTTCGACTTTTAGCATGTTAGTAGTTCCCGAAATCCCAACTGGAACGCCGGCGGTGATAATAATAACGTCACCATCGTTCACAAAATCTGTGTTTTCGGCGGCGTGAACAGCGATTTCAAAAAGCGCATCAGTCGACTTAACTTCGCCCGCAAAGCAAGGAACAACTCCCCAAGTAATTGCAAGTTGGCGCATTACTTTTTTGCTCGTCGTTGCGCAAATAATTGGGCAAGCAGGACGAAAACGTGAAATATGGTTGGCAGTTGAGCCACGTTTTGAAACGGTTACGATCGCGGCGGCGTTTAGAGCCATCGCCGTTGTGCAAGTCGCGTTTGAAATTGCATCGGAAACCGTTAGTTTTTCTTTGAAGTTTGCTTTTTGAAAACGTGACCAATAGTTTATTGAATTTTCTGCAGTTTGTGCAATTTTGCGCATAGTTTTGAGCGCATCGACTGGATATTTTCCGTTAGCAGTTTCGCCAGAAAGCATAATCCCACTTGTTCCGTCGTAAATTGCGTTGGCTACGTCGCTTGCTTCTGCGCGAGTTGGGCGAGGGTTGCGCATCATTGAATCAAGCATTTGAGTCGCGGTGATTACTGGTTTTGAAGCTCTATAACATTTTTTAATCATCATTTTTTGCATAACTGGAACTTCTTCGACTGGTATTTCTACGCCCAAGTCTCCGCGAGCGACCATGATTCCGTCAGCAATGTGAAGAATATCGTCGATATTATTAATGCCTTGACGATTTTCAATTTTTGCAATAATTTTAATATCGTTTCCGCCGTTTTGGCTCAATATTTTTTTAACAGCCAAAACATCGCTCGCTTTTCGAACAAAGCTTACGGCTATAAAATCATAATCATTTTTTATTGCGAATAAAATATCACTTTTATCTTGTTCTGTCAACGGTGGAAGATTAATTTCAACACCAGGAACGTTAATACTCTTTTTAGAAGAAACAATTCCGCCGTTTTCGATAATGCACTCAATATCGCCGTTTGCCAAAATTTGGATAACTTCTAGCGAAACAAGACCATCGTCAATAAGAACGTGATCGCCGCGTTTAACGTCAACATGTAAATTTTTATAAGAAGTGCTCATTGAATTTTTTGTTCCGATAATATCGGTGTGAGAAATAACAAAAGATTCGCCTTCAACGAGTTCAACTTTGCCAGAAAATTCGCCTGTTCTAATTTCAGGGCCTTTTGTGTCGAGCAAAACCGCCGTGTTTACGCCTAATTCGTCGCGCACTTTGCGAAAAAGTTTAAGTCGACCACCATGTTCTTCGTGAGAGCCATGGGAAAAGTTCATTCTTGCGCAATCAAAACCTGCTTTGAGCAAGTTACGCATTACATTTTCGTCGTCACAAACAGGCCCCAGGGTACAGATAATTTTAGTTTTAATCATAATTTATCTCCTTAAAAAATAAACACATATAAATTCTAATTTAACACGCAAAATAAATTATTAATTATAAATAAAATAAAAATAAATTAAAACAAAACTCTGCGATTAGATATATTATACACTAAATTCAGCAAAACATAAACAAGCATATTTTAAATTTTCAAAATTTTTATTTAGTTATCCAAAAATATCTCTTGACAATTGTACGAGCTGATTATATAATATCGAAGTATCACATGCGCCGGTGGCTCAATGGATAGAGCATCTGGCTACGGACTAGAAGGTTGTAGGTTCGACTCCTATCCGGCGTACCAAAAAAAGACAGCTCTTATTACAAAGCTAAGTGCTTTTTAATAGATCTGTCTTTTTTGTATAGTTTTTAGTCTTTAATTTGGCTTACTCTATACTCAACAATATTTTTCACTAGTTCCCGTGGCAAAGGCTTATTAATCGGGAATTGCACTGCCCCTTTTGAGGTTTTATATTCTGACATTTGGTCTTTAAAGTGCTCCATTGCTTCTGCGCCTGGGTATAAACCGATATGTTTTTTAAAGGCGGCAAAATGCACAAGATTTCCGTTTTGATAAAACGTAGGCATTTGCCAGCTTATTTTTTCTTGTGCATCGGGCGCAAATCTTCTAATTGTTTGACGCATTTGGTTTAGTTTTTCTTGCACTTCTTCTGGAAACACAGCGATATATTCATCTATAGTCAAAAATTTAGTTTTGTCTGGCATCTACTATTTCTTCTCTCTAAATTAAATTAAGTTAAGTTAAGTTAAGTTAAATTATATTAATATTTTTGCGTTACAATATTTTTTAGATTATTTAAATATTCCATGTCTTGTTCAGATATTTCAAAGTCAACTTTTGAGTTTTGGATTATAAATTTTTCGTGCGTTGATTTCGGAAGGGGCAGAACGCCTCGTTGCAATGCATAGCGAATACAAAGTTGCGGAATAGTTTTGTTATATTTTTCAGCTAATTTTGCAACGATTTCGCTTCCAAGAAGTGCACCAGTTGCAATGGGTGAAAATCCTTCAACAAAAATACTATTTTGTTGACAAAAAAGAGTAATTTCCTCTTGCGTATTGCCAATAAAAAAATTGATTTGATTTACTAAAGGCAAAATTTCACAATTGTTAATTATATTTTTAATATCAGGCACAGAAAAATTTGAAACACCTATAGCTTTTATTTTTTCGCTTTTGTAAGCTTCTTCCATCGCTTTCCAAACGGCGATATTTTCTTCGAAATATGTTTTTTCAGAGCCCGAAAATAATTCTTGCCAAGGTTTTGGGGCATGGATAAGCAATAAATCGATATATTGTGAATCAAGATTTGCAAGTGATATGTTAATAATCGCTTTTGCTTCGTCATAACTTTTTATGTGCGCAGGAATTTTAGTGGTGATGAAAATTTTGTTTCGTGGAATATCGCTTTGACGAACAGCTTTTCCAACGCCAATTTCGTTTTCATACGCATTAGCGGTGTCAATATGACGATAACCGTTTTTTAGCGCAATGTCTACAGAGGTTAAAACGTCGTCGTTAGAAATTTGCCACGTACCTAAACCAAGTTTTGGAATTTTAACGCCGTTAGCTAACTCGAAGTTTTCTTGTAAAATATTCATAGTGCACCCCTTAATTTTTGTTATTTTAATATTAGTTTATAAATTAAGTTAAGTTATGTCAATAGTTATTAAGCGTTATAAATATTGATGCATTTTGCAAAATGTGATAAGATAATTAATAATATAAAAAATATTAGAGAGGATAAAACTATGAATTTAAAGAAAAACAAAATTTTTGTTATGATACTTAGCTTTGCACTTTTTATAGCTATAGTTTTTTCTTTCGTCTATATTGCGCTGGAAAGCGAACACAATTGTTCTACTGAACGCTGCGAAATTTGCACAGTGATACAAATCCACAAAGATATTCTTCGCAATTTACTAAACGCTGGAAGCACACTTGCTTTAATCGCATCTATTCTATACTTTTTAGTAAAATCCATTACTTTTTTAAACAAAAAAGCCAAAACAATCACTTTGGTTTCATTAAAAGTTAAATTGCTAAATTAAAATATTTTTTAAATTAATTTACACAAAATATTTTAATTATGGAGAGAAAACTTGAAAAAATTTTTACGCTGCCTTTTGGTGGTTTTATTTTCTATGTCTATACTATCTGCTTGCAAAACAAAACCGCCTTATAGTAGCATACACGCGGAATTAGACCAAAACAAACTTAATATAATTGCTACTAATTTTCCTCAATATGATTGGGTGCGTCAAATTCTTGGAGAAAAAATTAATGACGTTGAACTTACGCTTTTAATTGATAACGGCGTTGATTTGCACAGCTTTCAACCCACCGTTGAGGATATTGCTAAAATATCAAATTGCGATATGTTTATTTTCGTTGGCGGAGAGTCTGACGAATGGGTGCATAAAGCCTTAGAAACTGCCGCAAATAAAGACATGGTCGTGATCAATCTTCTTGAAGTTATGGGCGAAGGGGCAAAACAAGAAGAAATTATCGAAGGCATGGAAGCAGAAGAACACGCAAAATTAACAGAACCTGAAGAAGAGAAACACGAATTAGATGAGCATATTTGGTTGTCACTAAAAAACGCTAAAGTTATGTCTACTTATATTACAAAAGCGCTTCAAAAGCTAGATCCACAAAATGCAAATACATATTCGGCTAACTCCGAAGCTTATAACGCTAAACTTTCAAAACTCGACGCTGAATTTAAAACGATAACACAAAGCGCAACGAATAAAACATTAGTTTTCGGCGATAGATTCCCGTTTAGATATTTAATCGACGATTATAATCTAAATTACTTTGCGGCTTTTTCGGGTTGCTCTGCCGAAACCGAAGCAAGCTTTGAAACAATTGTTTTTCTTTCCGAAAAAGTAAATAGCCTAAATCTGCAAAAAATTGTTGCTATCGAAGGTTCTGATCAAGCGCTTGCAAAAACAATAATAAGCAATACTAAGCAGAAAAACCAAAATATTATTGTAATGAATTCAATCCAATCCGTGACTGCCCAAGATGTTTTGGAGGGCACAGACTATATTTCGATTATGCAAAACAATCTCGAAGCATTAAGAAAAGCGCTAAACTAAAATAAATAAAGGTGAAAAATATGTCTCTTATTAGCATTTCAAATGCTTCACTAGGATATGAAAAAAAAGTAGTTGTGCAAGATATAACTATTAATATCAGCGCTGGAAATCATTTATGCATAGTAGGCGCAAACGGTTCTGGCAAAAGTACGTTGATGAAAACAATGCTTGGATTATTGCCGCCGATTGGTGGAAAAATAGCATTCGGCGAGGGACTTGTGCAAAATGAAATTGGCTATTTACCCCAACAAACCGATGTGCAAAAAGATTTCCCTGCTTCTGTTAGTGAAATTGTGCTTTCTGGCTGCCTAAATCGAATTGGCTGGCGACCTTTTTATAATTTAGGCGAGAAAAAAATTGTCCAAACAAATTTAGAGAAACTTGACATCGCTAATCTCGCTAAGCAGTGCTACCGCGAGCTTTCAGGCGGCCAGCAGCAACGAGTTTTGCTCGCTCGAGCTTTATGCGCAACTCAAAAAATATTGCTGCTAGATGAGCCAGTAGCGGGGCTTGACCCAAAAGCTACCGAAGACATGTATGAAATAATAGAAAATTTAAATATTAAAGACAAAATAACTATTGTTATGATTTCGCATGATATTAACGCCGCAATGAAATACGCTAGCCATATTTTGCACATTGAAAACACTCCGCTTTTTTATGGCACAAAACAAAATTATGCGTTGTTAAATAAAAATAATCAAGATAATAAAGGCGAAGTATCATGAATATAAATTTGATTTTAGAAAAACTAGCCTATTATTTTGAGTTTCCCTTTGTTCGGTATGCGCTTATCGTCGGGGTGTTAATTGCGCTTTGCTCTTCTATATTGGGCGTTACGCTTGTGCTAAAAAGATTTTCGTTTTTTGGCGATGGATTGTCTCACGTGGCTTTTGGAGCGGTTTCGGTTGCAACGGTTTTGAATTTATCAAACAATATTTTCTTGACCATACCTGTTACTGTTTTTGTGGCAATATTATTATTGCGCACTGGGCAAAACACCAAAATCAAAGGTGATGCCTCGGTGGCTATGTTATCGGTGGGTTCGCTCGCCGTGGGTTATTTGTTGATTAATATATTTTCAAAATCAGCAAATCTTTCCGGCGATGTTTGCGCAACGCTTTTTGGTTCAATCTCTATTTTAACGCTAAAACCAATTGACGTTTATGTTTGCATTGCGTTAGCGTTGGTAGTTATTGTGATTTTTGTGCTTTTTTATAACAAGATATTTGCAGTAACTTTTGATGAAAATTTTGCAACCGCTACTGGTACAAAAGCAAGCAACTATAATTTATTAATTGCAATTATTACCGCTCTT
This sequence comes from Halesus radiatus, assembly GCA_022606495.2. Taxonomy (NCBI): domain Eukaryota; kingdom Metazoa; phylum Arthropoda; class Insecta; order Trichoptera; family Limnephilidae; genus Halesus; species Halesus radiatus. Next base: position 145,223 of record JAHDVE020001624.1, on the reverse strand, counting down.
GTAGTAGTTCTAGCAATGAATTTAGTAGGTTCGCTTTTGATAACTGCGTTGGTTATTTTTCCAGCGATTTCCGCAATGAGAATATTAAAAAGCTTTAAATCCGTGGTAGTTTGCTCGGTTATTATTTCTGTGATAGGCGCAACGATTGGAATTCTGGTTTCGATATTGGCTGGAACACCCGTCGGTGCTACTATCGTCGCTGTTCATATTGCTATATTTGGGGTTTTCAGCCTAATTAGCAGTGTTCTTCAAAAATAAATATAATATAAACAAAATTAGGAGTTAAAAATTGAAAAAATCAAAGAAAATATTAATATATCTTCTTGCTATAGCAATGCTATTAATCGGATGCTCAGGTCAAAAATCGGAAGTCGCAAAAGCAAAAGAAGCGCCTATCGCTAAACCAGTCGATGTGGACTTATCCGCATTAAGTAGCACAATGGCTTACGCCGAAGTATCGCAAATTATGTTTGTTCCCGATAACTATCTTGGTAAAACTATCAAAATGCGTGGAGATTACACCGCCTATTATGACGAACAAACTAAAGTGACTTATTACTCAGTTTTAGCAACCGATGAAACTGCTTGCTGCCTCCAAGGGCTAGAATTTAAGTGGGTCGGAGCGCAAGATAACCCTGACAAATACCCCGAAGAAGGCACAAAAGTAGAAATACTAGGGGAATATAAAAGTTATGAAGAAAACGGTCAAACTTTTTACTATATCGAAACACTAAATATAAAAATTATCTAGAAATTACAAAAATAAAGAGTTCATGATTTTGCAAAAACATTTTATATTTCTTGACAAAATTATGAACTTGATTTATGCTTAAAATATACCCTATGGGGGTATTAAAACAGAGGTGAAAAAATTATGATTGCAGAAAAAAAAAGCATTATGAGACGGTTGAAAATTGCCAATGGGCAACTCGAAGGGCTAATTAAAATGGTCGAAAACGATCGCTATTGTATCGATATTTCCAATCAACTTTTGGCAACCGGTGCTATTTTGAAAAATATAAACAGAGATGTTCTTCATGCACATATTAATTCTTGCGTAAAAGATGCCTTTGAAAACGGAGATGCGCAAGAAAAATTAGACGAAATTATTGCAATTATGGATAAACTTTCGAAATAAAAAATTAAAATTAACAGGAGGAAACCCCAAAAGTGGAAAAAAAAACCTTTAAAGTTCAAGGAATGACCTGCGCGGCTTGTTCCGCTCGAATAGAAAAAGTAATTTCAAAAGCAGAGGGTATCGAAAAAATAAACGTTAATTTAACGACGGAAAAAATGACGGTGTCTTTTGATAAAGACAAGATAGATAGCCAAACAATTATTAATAAAGTCGAAAAAATCGGCTACAAATTGGCCGAAATTAATTTAAACAATTCAAAAATAACTGACGAAGATAAAATAAGAAAAGATAAAGAAATTAAAACGCTTTGGACAAAGTTTTATATTTCTCTTATATTTTCTGTGCCACTATTATATATTTCGATGGGGTCAATGGTCGGCTTGCCAGTTCCCGAAATAATTAATAATATGCAATATCCGTTAAACTTTGCGCTGATACAATTATTTTTGACAATTCCGATTTTAATCGCTGGAAATAGATTTTTCTTAGTTGGCTTTCGTGCGATTTGGTTAAAAAGCCCAAACATGGACAGTTTAATCGCTATGGGTACTTCTGCCGCCGTTTTATTTAGCCTTTATTCAACGTTCAGAATTACTCAAGGAGATATGAGCGCTGCGATGCACGGTCTATACTTTGAATCCGCCGGCGTGATTATCACACTGATATTGCTTGGGAAATCGCTCGAAGCTGTTTCAAAAGGCAAAACTTCTGAAGCGATAAAAAAACTAATGGGGCTTGCTCCAAAAACCGCCATCGTGATTGTTGACGGAATCGAAACAGAAAAAGTCATCGAAGATGTGGAAATTGGCGATATTATCGTCGTTAAACCTGGCTCAAAAATTCCGGTTGACGGCGAGGTAATTAGCGGATCAACTGCCATTGATGAATCTATGTTAACAGGCGAAAGTATGCCCGTTAATAAAAAATCTGGCGATAAAGTCTTTGCGGCGAGCATTAACAAAAATGGAGTGATTCAATTCAAAACGACTAAAATTGGTGGTGACACTGCCCTTGCGCAAATCGTTAAACTCGTGGAAGATGCTCAAGGTTCAAAAGCGCCAATTGCCAAAATGGCAGATATTGTGTCAGGAATTTTTGTTCCAGTGGTTTTTGCAATTGCAATAATTGCGTTTATTGCGTGGTTTATTGCCACAAAAGATTTAGAGTTTTCGCTAACAATATTTATTTCTGTGCTGGTTATCGCTTGCCCTTGCGCACTAGGGCTGGCAACTCCGACGGCGATTATGGTCGGAACAGGCAAAGGCGCAGAATATGGAATATTAATCAAGGGCGGAGAGGCTCTTGAAACGACTCATAAAATTAACACTATCGTTTTTGATAAAACTGGCACTTTAACAGAAGGCAAACCCAAAGTTACCGATATTTTAGTTGCCGATAATATAGATAAAAATCAATTATTATTATTAACTGCTTCGGCTGAAAAATCTTCAGAGCATCCACTTGGCGAAGCCATAGTAAGCAAAGCACTAGAAGAAAATCTAGAATTATTACCACCAACAAATTTTGAAGCGTTAACTGGTTTGGGCATAAAAGTTTCGATTAATAATTCAGAAGTCTTAGCTGGAAATATAAAGCTCATGAAAGAGCAAAACATTGATTTGCTAGACTTCGAAGCTCATTCAAACGCTCTTGCGAGCCAAGGCAAAACACCGATGTTTATTGCAATTGACAAAAAAATAAGCGGAATTATCGCCGTCGCTGACACCGTTAAACCGAGCAGCGCCGCCGCCGTAAAAAAACTTATCTCTATGGGAATTGAAGTCGCCATGATAACCGGCGATAATAAACGAACTGCCGAAGCAATCGCAAAACAGGTTGGTATCACTAAAGTATTATCCGAAGTTTTACCTGGGGATAAATCTGTCGAAGTGCAAAAATTACAGGCAGAGGGCAAAAAAGTTGCAATGGTTGGCGACGGAATAAACGACGCTCCCGCGCTGGCAATCGCTGATATTGGCATCGCTATTGGCTCAGGAACAGACGTCGCAATGGAATCCGCCGATATTGTGCTTATGCGAAGCGATTTGATGGACGTTCCAACTGCGATTCAACTTTCAAAGTCAACCATTAGAAACATTAAACAAAATTTGTTTTGGGCTTTTGCTTATAACGTTGCTGGAATTCCAGTCGCCGCTGGGATTTTGTATCTTCTCGGTGGTCCACTATTGAACCCAATTCTCGCCGCCGCCGCGATGTCTTTAAGCTCCGTCTCGGTGCTATCAAATGCGCTTAGATTAAGAAGCTTTAAGCCTTATAAATAGACCGACCCTCTCAGTCAGGCTACGCCTGCCAGCTCTCCCAGAGGGCGAGCTCTTTGGTTCGACGTAGACTAAGTTTTTTAACTTAGTTAAAATAAAATATAAATTAAATTATAAAAATAAAATAAATTAGTATTAGGAGAAAAATCATGGAAAAAAACAATATCAAAACAATTCTAACCGTCGACGGTATGTCTTGCGAACATTGCGTTAAAAGCGTAAAATCCGCCGTTCAAGACTTGAAGGGCGTGAAAAACGTTGATGTTAACTTGGCGAACAAAACCGTCGAAATAACCCATAACGGAGAAACAAGTGTGCAAAAATTCAAAGACGAAATCGAAGATCAAGGCTATGATATCGTTGGCTAAAAATTTATAAATTATATTAAACACTTATTTTTTATGTTTGTTTTTTGAAGATGCAAGTTCCATTGCGACGGCGACGATTACGATAACTACGCTAATAATTGGGCTCATGATTGTGCTCCTAGTTTGTATAATTTGCTTGAAACTTTAAATCTTTTTTGATTTAAGCTATGAGTGAATTATACAAACTATTTGTTTTGGAGTTATATGCGAAATGTTAAAAAGTTATTAAAAAACAGGAAGGCGTTTTATTATGAAGATACATTATTTTCAAAGGTACAATACTAAAGAGAATGTAGACACTGCCAATGCGATGCTTTTAATTTCGAGGCTATACACTTATTCGTCAAGCAAATTCTTTGCTTTTATGGTGAATATTTTGCCGCAAAATGCTGATGTAGAACTATCGTTCGATTTGCAAAAAAAGAATAAAGTTAGCGTTCCAGATGCTATCATTTTCCAACCTAGTTTTAAAGTTGTAATAGAAACAAAGTTAGATAGCAATTTTGGGGTTCAACAATTAACAAATCACTTACAGTCATTTACAAAAGAAAATTACAAGGTATTGTTGACCCTTGATCCCAGAGCTATGGATGTAAAAATAAAGAAAGCCATTGATTTAGAAATCATAAATTATAATTCAGCTAACAAAAGCAATGTAATTCACAGTCACATTACTTTTAAAGAGTTGGTGGAAAAAATACGTGCAGTTATTGATGATCGAGATTATGATATGAGTGATATGCTAAGGGAATACGAGAGCTATTGCTACGAATCTGGACTTATACCTGACGCTTGGAAACGTATGAAAGTTAGATTAGTGGGAACTACTATTAAAATTAATAAAGAGCTGAACTTATATTACGATGACGCGTCGAAAAGGTTCTCGGGGCACAAATATCTTGGGCTATATAGCCAAAAAGCAGTGCGTCTTGTTGGAAAATTAAGCGCAATTGCAACGGCGATAATTGAGCATGGAGAATTAATTCTAAACGTTGAAAAAGGAGAAGTGACTGAAGAAATGAAAGACCGTATAAAAAGGGCAATTGAAGATTCTAAAAACTACGGATACCCTTTGGATACAATTATGCATCGCTTTTTCTTTGTTGAAGAATTTTATGATACTTATTTTGAAAAAAAATCACCTAAGGCACTGATTGGTGCTAGATTTTTTGACTTGACAAAAGTGCTAAATATGCAAAAGTTGCCAAGCACTCAAGAAATAGCAGAACTCTTGAAAAACAAAGATTGGGTTTAAACCCTAAAACAGTAAATTTAAATAATAAAAAAGCCTCTCTTAATAATTAACAAGAGAGGCTTTTTCAAAACAAAATATCTTATTTTCACGTTCCAAAGAGCTCGCCCTCTGGGAGAGCTGGCAGCCATAGGCTGACTGAGAGGGTCGGGCTTGCTTTGCCAAAGCAACCGTAGGGGTCGCCGCCTTCGTAGACCCGCTGAAGAAAGAAGGTTGGTTTTTGCTTAATTTAGTTTTGGATTTGCAATACTAACTCAAAGATTTTTTCTTCAATGATTTTAATTATTTTGATAAACTCTTCGTCGTTTTTGCCCGTTGGGTCATCGAGCCCCCAATCTTCTCGTTGTTTGCAAGGCAGAGTCGGACACTTGACATTACATCCCATAGTTACGAGCCTGTCTATTTTTGGAATATCGGCAAGCAGTTTTGAGCTTTGCGTTTTTTCCATATCGATATTATAAATCTGCTTTATGAGCCGAACTGCGTCGGGGTTTATCTGTGGTTTTGTCTCTGTGCCGGCTGAATAGCTTTCGAAAACATCGCTTCCGTAGTGCTTTCCGAGCGCTTCGGCGATTTGACTTCGGCAAGAATTATGAACGCATACAAATGCAACTTTTTGTTTATTCATAATCTTTGAACCATGGTTTTGTATTGTTAGCGATTTTAACTAAAATTAGCATGACAGGCACTTCCACAAGAACCCCTACTATCGTCGCAAGAGCAACGGGCGACTTTGTTCCAAAAACAGCTATCGCGACGGCGACAGAAAGTTCAAAAAAGTTCGAAGCGCCGATCATTCCAGCTGGGGCTGCAATATTATGGGGCAACTTTAATGCTTTACTAGCAAAATACGCAATAAAAAATATCAAGAAAGTTTGAATAATAAGCGGAACTGCGATTAATAAAATATGCAAAGGGTTTTCCAAAATTACGTTGCCTTGGAACGAAAAAATAATAATAAGCGTTAATAATAGACCAATTATAGTAGTATTGTTGAATTTAGCTACAAAAACTTTTTCAAAATATTCAATGCCTTTTTTCTTTACTACGATGCTTCTTGTAAGAACTCCGCCAACTAGTGGAACAACTACGAACAATACAACCGATAAAATAAGCGTTAACCACGGAATCGAGATTCCGCCAACGCCTAGCAAAAACATGACTATCGGCGTAAACGCTACCAAAATAATTAAGTCATTGGTGGCAACTTGAACAACCGTATAGGCAGGGTTTCCTTTTGTTAAGTGTGACCAAACAAAAACCATCGCCGTGCAAGGAGCTGCCCCTAAAAGCACTGCTCCAGCAAGATAATCTTTAGCAAGTTCGGCGGGAATTAATTTCTTAAAAATTACAAAAAAGAATAGCGAAGCAATGCCAAACATTGTAAAAGGCTTAATTAACCAATTAGTAACCCAAGTCACATATAGACCTTTTGGGTTTTTACCTACGTCTTTAATAGACTTGAAATCAACTTTCATCATCATTGGGTAAATCATAAGCCATATTAAAATTGCGACGGGGATGGATACGTTTGCGTATTCGAACTTGCCTAAAAAGCTGGGTATCACTGGAATGAATTTTCCGATCAACACCCCGACGACCATGCAAAGCACGACCCAGAGCGTTAAATATTTTTCGAAAAATCCAATACCAGTATTTTTTTGTTTTTCTTTCATATTTATATTTCTCTCTATACTTAATTAATTAAAATATTTTTGCTAAGTAATTCAGTGGCTTCTAGTATTTTTTCTTTGTTCAAAGTGTAGAAAACCCAAGACCCCTTTTTTTCGCCGAAAACTAATCCACTGGAAATCAAAATTTTCATGTGATACGAAAGCGTTGGTTGAGTAATATTAAACTCTTCTAGTATTTTGCAAGCACATAATTCTCCGCCGGAAAGCATACTTAATATTTTTAGCCGAGTTTCGTCAGATAATGCCTTGAAAAGCAACGCATATTCAGCGTAAGAATATTTCATTTTTATCCTTTCTGATATTTATTTTGAGATAGATAAATATCTATATTGATATTATATGCACAATATAGATATATGTCAATATGTTAAAACAAAAAATAACCACTAAACTAACCAAATATGTCAAACGATTAGAAGATTCGCGCCCGATGCACAAGAAAAAAATAAGTTGGCAATTGCACAACTCTCATAATAGACTTTAGCAGTCGTTTTGTAGACAAGAGAATTTCTCGGGCGATTATTTATCAAAGATATATTTTTTTAAAATCTTCTCAAGAAAAGCGTCGCTGTCTATTATTGTTTTTGATTATTTATCAAAGATATATTTTTTTAAAATCTTCTGCTGAGACGTTTCTAAAATCAGTGCCTTTTGGATAAAAACGCAATAAATCGTTAATATTTTCGTTACTACCACGTTGCCATTGCGAATGAGAGTTGGGAAAATAAACAGTATTACCCAAAACTTCTTCAATTTTCTTGTAAGCCATGAATTCCGAACCATTGTCTAAAGAAAGTAGGCTTTTCTGCCATTAAGCGTAATCGCATAGCCTTTTCCAACGCTACCAAACACCGTATCATCTTTAAAATCTTCGCTATTTATTCACTCGTGGCAATTAATTATTATTTCAATCCACGCACCTACGCAAGGCGCGACTAAGCCCTAGCTCTAACTGCGCCACTGGTTGCAAATTTCAATCCACGCGCCTACGCAAGGCGCGACTCAGCAATTAAATTTAATAGACTTCTAAATGATCTATTTCAATCCACGCGCCTACGCAAGGCGCGACGCAAGACATAACAATAAGGAGAGCAAAAAACCAAATTTCAATCCACGCGCCTACGCAAGGCGCGACTCAAAAAAGGTGGTAAACATGGAAAAGCAAAAAATTTCAATCCACGCGCCTACGCAAGGCGCGACTTTGCTCGAGAGATACCCAAACGAAACAATCGGATTTCAATCCACGCGCCTACGCAAGGCGCGACTCAGTAATGTATAATTAGACATACCCAAAAAAGCATTTCAATCCACGCGCCTACGCAAGGCGCGACGCTACAATTCACATGTCAGATGAAATATTTCACGCATTTCAATCCACGCGCCTACGCAAGGCGCGACGCATGGGCATCTACGAACAGCTGTCAGAAAATATCATTTCAATCCACGCGCCTACGCAAGGCGCGACAAAAAGAGTTTAAAACTAAGTCCTCAATAAAATACATTTCAATCCACGCGCCTACGCAAGGCGCGACTCAGAAATCAAAGCCTGCACATCGTCCATTTGTTATTTCAATCCACGCGCCTACGCAAGGCGCGACCAAACGAATAGATAAAGAACATTATTGTGATTTGCATTTCAATCCACGCGCCTACGCAAGGCGCGACCATGCTCAAAAAATTTAGGAGCATGTTTATTATATTTCAATCCACGCGCCTACGCAAGGCGCGACAATATAAGTTTTGTTGTCAAAAAATGTTCCACGTAATTTCAATCCACGCGCCTACGCAAGGCGCGACAAGGGTGGGCGATTAAAATATTATCCTGTTGGCTTATTTCAATCCACGCGCCTACGCAAGGCGCGACAAGGGTGGGCGATTAAAATATTATCCTGTTGGCTTATTTCAATCCACGCGCCTACGCAAGGCGCGACGCAACCGCTTTCAATTAGTGCACGCTTATACTGCATATTTCAATCCACGCGCCTACGCAAGGCGCGACCTGTCGACGTAATAGCGTGGATATTATCATTTATATTTCAATCCACGCGCCTACGCAAGGCGCGACCTAGAGCGTTTCAAGCATAAATGTCACGGTTGCGATTTCAATCCACGCGCCTACGCAAGGCGCGACGAGTATGAGGCTTATCAAGCATTGATAGCTACTATTTCAATCCACGCGCCTACGCAAGGCGCGACCAATAATAAAATACTTGCTCTTGGTGTATCACATATTTCAATCCACGCGCCTACGCAAGGCGCGACTTCTAAAAGAGGGGGAGCGAGTCTGCAAAATCGGATTTCAATCCACGCGCCTACGCAAGGCGCGACCAGCCTTGTACTTGCATCGTAACGTTTTACGAAAAATTTCAATCCACGCGCCTACGCAAGGCGCGACGCATATAACGGCGATGATGCTAAATATTTGCACATTTCAATCCACGCGCCTACGCAAGGCGCGACGGATAGAAGGAAATATCTACTCAGCGCCAAACTGATTTCAATCCACGCGCCTACGCAAGGCGCGACGCAATCATGCAGAGAAGAGAAAAATAAACGTGTATTTCAATCCACGCGCCTACGCAAGGCGCGACGCAATCATGCAGAGAAGAGAAAAATAAACGTGTATTTCAATCCACGCGCCTACGCAAGGCGCGACACAACAAGCTAATCGATTCAAACTTTAAGCCTCAAATTTCAATCCACGCGCCTACGCAAGGCGCGACGTAAGAGAGGGGTTGCGGCATATTGTTATATAGGGATTTCAATCCACGCGCCTACGCAAGGCGCGACCAGTGACTCTGAAAACCCGCGCGGTGTAGTTATTATTTCAATCCACGCGCCTACGCAAGGCGCGACCTTATGAGTTTATTCAAAACGAAATATGCATTCACATTTCAATCCACGCGCCTACGCAAGGCGCGACAGGCTTCAGGCAATGAACTCGTTCCGTAATGGAATTTCAATCCACGCGCCTACGCAAGGCGCGACTTTAGCAAAAAAATGTTCGTTGAGTGGGCAGTTGATTTCAATCCACGCGCCTACGCAAGGCGCGACATGTCGCCAATTGTGAGTGTATCATCCTATTAAATTTCAATCCACGCGCCTACGCAAGGCGCGACGCATATGAAGTCAAGATAAGAAAAGCTGTAGAAATTTCAATCCACGCGCCTACGCAAGGCGCGACTGAAGAAAAATTAACAACGCTAGACTCAAAGCTTATTTCAATCCACGCGCCTACGCAAGGCGCGACCGAAAGCCCCTTATAATAAAAATATTGGAGAATATTTCAATCCACGCGCCTACGCAAGGCGCGACCACCAGACACTGACTCACCTGCATCAATCCCAGCTTATTTCAATCCACGCGCCTACGCAAGGCGCGACCCTTCACAAGATAGGTGCACAACTGAACCAACTGATTTCAATCCACGCGCCTACGCAAGGCGCGACCCTATATTAGGGCGTTAGAGGGGCGTAAAATTGGGATTTCAATCCACGCGCCTACGCAAGGCGCGACACCCGACCCAGCTACGGCTCTTGATATTGCTAGTGATTTCAATCCACGCGCCTACGCAAGGCGCGACAGCCCCTAACTAACAAACTAGAAGGGTGCGAGAATATTTCAATCCACGCGCCTACGCAAGGCGCGACGTTGACAGGGATAGCCCAGACTTAACGGAAGCTATATTTCAATCCACGCGCCTACGCAAGGCGCGACCTGTCGTAGTTCTTTTCTTGTTCTATGATTGCTATTTCAATCCACGCGCCTACGCAAGGCGCGACCGGGCGTTTGGCTTAACGGCATTATCTTAAAGAATTTCAATCCACGCGCCTACGCAAGGCGCGACATCATTATGCAAAACTAACGCCTGAAAAGAAGAAGATTTCAATCCACGCGCCTACGCAAGGCGCGACAATACTCAACAAGCAGAAAAAATAATAAGAGGTATTTCAATCCACGCGCCTACGCAAGGCGCGACTGTTTGCATCCCAAGCTTGACCCGACATAGTCAAAATTTCAATCCACGCGCCTACGCAAGGCGCGACAGCTTGAATTTTCGCAAGAAGCAGGCTATCCATACATTTCAATCCACGCGCCTACGCAAGGCGCGACATCTTTGCGAGGCGTTCAACATTCCCAATACTTCAATTTCAATCCACGCGCCTACGCAAGGCGCGACTAATTAAGCATAGTAAAAAAGAAAGGATAACGAAATATTTCAATCCACGCGCCTACGCAAGGCGCGACATTTTTGTAATCCGAAATGTTTTCTTGCTAGGTCTATTTCAATCCACGCGCCTACGCAAGGCGCGACGCCAAAAAGCACTACAGCATTCACTGAGCTAGATATTTCAATCCACGCGCCTACGCAAGGCGCGACTTTCGTCTTGCAGAGCGGTTAATAGTTTTATTGCGATTTCAATCCACGCGCCTACGCAAGGCGCGACCGAAAAAATCAAGTCAGCGCAAAACAAAGATTATATTTCAATCCACGCGCCTACGCAAGGCGCGACTTCAATCAACTCTAATTTATTGTCAAAGTCATTATTTCAATCCACGCGCCTACGCAAGGCGCGACAGCAGAGAAAGACGTAACGCTAATTAATACAATCGATTTCAATCCACGCGCCTACGCAAGGCGCGACTACTCAAGTACTTGAGATAGCTGGTTAATAGTCATATTTCAATCCACGCGCCTACGCAAGGCGCGACTTGCGACTGCGTGCCACCTTTTGTTTGCCAGATTATTTCAATCCACGCGCCTACGCAAGGCGCGACAGCGGTAAATCGACAAGTTTGCGCAACCTAGCAGAATTTCAATCCACGCGCCTACGCAAGGCGCGACATTACAATTTAACAAAATAATAGGAGAAAAAATCATATTTCAATCCACGCGCCTACGCAAGGCGCGACGTTTACCTCTTTTATTTATTTTTGACCCACCTATAATTTCAATCCACGCGCCTACGCAAGGCGCGACCGATGAAAAATATTGCGCTGAATGCTTTGAAGAAATTTCAATCCACGCGCCTACGCAAGGCGCGACCAGAGGCATATAACGCAATTTCTCAAAAGGGAAGCCATTTCAATCCACGCGCCTACGCAAGGCGCGACATCACAATATGGGCGAATCTCGTTTTTTTCGCATTTCAATCCACGCGCCTACGCAAGGCGCGACGACATTTTGTTTCCCTCCGACTTCTTATTTTATTTATTTCAATCCACGCGCCTACGCAAGGCGCGACAAGACAACGCATTTACATAAAGGACTGTCAAATCCATTTCAATCCACGCGCCTACGCAAGGCGCGACAAACATTACGCCAAGAAATTGTTTGATATATTTAATTTCAATCCACGCGCCTACGCAAGGCGCGACCAAATCCAACTGCTACAACCATATCATAGTGGCGATTTCAATCCACGCGCCTACGCAAGGCGCGACCCTTATAATAATATTAGGAGCAACAAAAATGTCAATTTCAATCCACGCGCCTACGCAAGGCGCGACCTCAATTTATATGTTGGACATTGAAAACTATGTGGATTTCAATCCACGCGCCTACGCAAGGCGCGACGCAATAAGCAAAGAGACAGGGAAACGTGTCGACGATTTCAATCCACGCGCCTACGCAAGGCGCGACTTGCTTAATCGCTCTTGATATGGCGAACCGCATGGATTTCAATCCACGCGCCTACGCAAGGCGCGACCTATCAAAATTTAACGATTTAATGCAAGAAACGATTTCAATCCACGCGCCTACGCAAGGCGCGACAACGCTAGAAACAATAAAATAACCAAAAAGAGGGATTTCAATCCACGCGCCTACGCAAGGCGCGACACTGGTAATGTTTTAATGGGGCATTACCTCAAGTATTTCAATCCACGCGCCTACGCAAGGCGCGACAGAAGATATTAGTATTTACTGCAAAGAACGCAAATTTCAATCCACGCGCCTACGCAAGGCGCGACGTTAAAGTAGTGGAGGTTGAGTAAATGTTAACAAATTTCAATCCACGCGCCTACGCAAGGCGCGACTGCCGAAGGGAACTATTTCGAAACAATACTAACGGATTTCAATCCACGCGCCTACGCAAGGCGCGACAGTATGTTCCAAATCCTGCTAAATGGATTAATGAATTTCAATCCACGCGCCTACGCAAGGCGCGACGAGCATATAACGGCGATGACGCTAAGTATCTGCATATTTCAATCCACGCGCCTACGCAAGGCGCGACCGTTCAGTAAATATCGTAGTATTTACTATAGTTAGTTTACTATAGTCTGCGAAGCTTATCAATAGACAAAATCCATATATTATTTAATTTTAAAATGCCCTAAGCAAGGCGACCGCAGATATATAATTTAAAAAATAACAATGTTCACCTGACCTTCGCAACTACAAAACCAACAAACCTTCTACATCTATTGCGACTTTTGCTCCCACGTGTTCGACTTTTTTGCGCCCACTTAAACCCAAGTTATAATATCGCAAACTATCGCATTGATCATCGATTGTGCTATTAAGTTTATCCTTAAGTTTTGCGAGTTGCAAACCATCGACCACACACTCAAAAACGGAATTTTGGACACGTACTCCGTAGTTCATGCATATTTTCGCAACTTTGCGTAATCGAGTTTTGCCATCGCCAGTTATAGTGCTGACATCGTACGAAACAAGAACTAACATTTTTAAACTCCTATTATCTAATCATAAACACAGGATACTTTTCCAAATCACCTCTAATCGTTCTTGCAAAAAGCATAGCTTGGCTATAAGGCAAAAGGCCAACTTCGATCTTTTCTTTTAAAAAAGGATGTTCGATAATATCTTTTTTTCTTGTTTGAAATGCTTCAACAATCTTTTTTCTTCCATCATCTGTCATCAAAACAGCTTCGTTTTCTTTAATATGAAAGTCATTTTTATTTACAATCCGATTGTTGATTAAATTGAGTGCTAATCTGTCTCCCAAATATCCTCTGAATTCTTCACACAAATCTAGGGCTAAACTGCTTCTTCCTGGTCGAACTCTGTGTAAAAAACCAACTTGCGGATCAAGTCCAACCATTTCTAGAGCCGATGTGCACTCATGAACAATTAGCACATATAAAAACGATAACAAACAATTGACTAAATCAATGGGCGGTCTTTTATTTCGCCCATTAAAATAAAAATCATTTTTATTAACAAGTATCATTTTGTCAAAGTTTTCAAAGTACAAACGACTTCCGAATCCTTCATAACCTCTTAAAACATCAATATCAGCTTTACTATAGTTATAAACTGTTTTAATAGTAGTGCTTAATGACTTTAAGTTAGCATTAAAATCATTGTCTACTAATTCGGAGTGGTCGCGAGTATATCTTTGCAAAATCTTTTTGTAATTTGTTAATTTGCCAATAATAATATTTTTTACTATTAAGCTAGTCTGCAATGGATCATCGGAATAAAAATACTGTTTTTTGCGCAATAAAACATTTCCAGACACTTTTCCGTCGACTCTCGCCAAGAATTTTCCGTAATTACTTATAAAAGATATGAGTATTTTGTTATTCACGCACATTTCCATAAATCTTGGCGATACACCTACGTAATTAAAGCAAATAATTGACTCAATGTTATGTACTGGTATTCTACCCTTGACTTCATCGCCGACTTTGACGACGATGTTTTCGCCATCTTTGTGCAAATATGATTCAGCAGTCATAACAAAAAGTGTATTTAGCAGTCGTCTTATTATAATCACCTCTTTTATTTTTTATTAGCTAAAATCTATAAAGCTTATTATATATTTATCAATATCGTTAGTCTTGCTATTTATTTTTGGATTGCACAAATCAATTAGCGAGCAACTTTTGCAATGTGGCAGCAAAAGCGCTTTTGGTGTGTTTCCACAATCAAAAACTGAGTGCATTTCATCACTTGCTTTAATTGCCTTTTGTTTAAGTTCTTCGGTGATTTTTATTTCTATCCGACTTCGAGTTTTGCCATAATACAGAAAGGCATTGTTAATTTTTGTATTAAACATTTCTTCAAGACAAAGAACTTGAGCGACGAGTTGCATAATATCAACATCGTCATGTTTTTGCTTTCCGTATTTATATTCAACTGGCGATATTCTATATAACTTTTCTTTACCTTTTATCGCAACACCATTTTTTTCAACCACTAAAAATTCAACTACGTCGCAAATTCCATAAAGTTTTAGTCGATCGGAATAAATCGGCATTGATCTTGAAATGAAGTAACTTCCTCTAGATTCTAAAATATAAGGGTCATCTACTTTATCGTGCATTTTGCTTCCACCATAAGTCAAGATATTATCGCTCCAAACTTGCTCAATGTGAATTAACGCCCATTGCCTTTTGCAAAAACTAAAATGCTGAATACCGCTAAGCATCAAATATTCATCTCTGTTTGCTTCACTTATCGTGCCTAATACAGGCGTTACATCTGCCACATTATGACTCCTTTATTTTAATTTCTTATTTATAATTCACGCGCCTACGAAAATATTGTTTTTAAGCTACTTTAAATTTTATCTATAATTTTAACATTGATATTTTCATCAAGTTTTCTAATGCTAAAGCTATAATCATCAAATTTGCGCGGGAAAAGAACACCCTGTTTTTTGCTAATGTTTATCAATTCAAAAAGCTTATGGGACGGGTAATTACCGAGTATTGAGTTGTGTTCAAAAACGATTAACTTTCTTGTAACCATTTTTCCGCGTGAAGCTGATTTATCGTGTTCAAACATATTTATAATTGCTTCCCATAATAGCTCTAAATCTTGATCGCTAAAATCAATTTCAACTTTGCTTGCTAAGTTTGCCGAAACGTGACCTTCCATTTTGTAAAGCGCATAAGGCACAATTTGTTTTCGACCCATTTCCGATATTTTTTTCTCGCCGTCTTTTTCTGTGGTAACAGTAACTCTAGTGATTGTTAAATCTTGAGGAAATATCGGATCTAAGCTTTTTGCAAAGTTAATTTGAACAGGACCTCTAACTTGCCCGCAATTATGTTTTCCCGTGGTCATCACTGCGCCAAAAGTTCGAACATCGTAAAAATTTTGGCACATAAATGTTTTTGCTTCGTCAATATCTCCTTTGTTCTGCGCAGTCATAGCTCCGATTTCTTCTTTTCCTAATGCTTTATAAGCTTCTTTATGGCTAGCATTTAGCGGAATTCCTTGTTTAATATAAATTTTGTAGCCAAGTTCTTCGGCTTTAACGATTTCAACATAATCTCTAATTTTTCTTTTAATGCAAACATCTGTAACTAGACCATGTCCAGTTTCTGGGTCTATTCTTGGCATATTTCCTGAATCTGGGTCACCGTTTGGGTTTCCGTTTTCAACGTCGAACAAAATAACAAAGTCATACTTTTTTTCTAAAGACATATTTCTTCTCCTGTTTTTTATAATTTATTTTTCTTCTAATTCTTCTAATTTTTCTTTTTTGGCAAATTGTGCTTGTCTTTGGTGATAGTAACCTAAGATAAAAATCCCCTGTTCTTCAAGAGTCAAAGTCGTTGGAAAAGCGTCAATTTTTGAAACAAGCTCTTGCATATTTTTATCAACGTTTATTTTTTGCCCTGTACTAAGTTTTTGAAGATGATGAGTGTAAAGGTTAAAAATTGAAGCGAATATAGTTTTTGGGTTCGTTGAGGCCGCTTGGAAATATCTTTCTCTAATATTGCTACTTCCGTTTGCGAAATATTGTACTGATTCAAAAATTGCAAACATCCTTCCTAGAACATAAGGCGTACTGGTTGATTGTTCGTTTAAAGCCACTGTTATTTCCTCCTTTATATTTGGGTTTTGCGTTAAAGTATTTCGTAGTAAATAAGCTTTCACAAATGAAACTTGCGAAGTAAACCTGAGTTTATCGTCTTTTGAAACTTCTGCTTTAATTCGCTCAAGCGTTTTTATATACAAGGCTTTTGGGAAAAGTGTTCCATTTGTTATTGCATAAAATAGAGACGCTTTCAAACCGTCATGAATATTTTTTGTATCATCGTTAGTTGCGATTGATTTTAATAAATCAGTGAAATAAATATATTTTTTATAGCTATCTTTTTTTGAAAGTTCCATTTCGCTGTGATATTGTGCCATTTTATTTAAAAAATAAACATAAGAGTTTTGATAAAAAAATTGAACACAAGCCCTTGCATTATTTGCAATAATACCCAAAATATAAAATTGCGAATTATCAACATTAACGTCAAGCTCATCAAGATTGCCTATTTCCATTGTTTTTCTATATCTATCAACGATTGCATTAATATTTTCCTCAAGCTTTTTATTCGCAATATCTCGAGCTTCTTTTTCTTCAAAGAATTCTGTTCCGAAAAAAAAGTCACCGCCACCAGATATTATAGTTTTATCAATCCCTATCGCCCAAAAAAGCACTGTAGTTTTTCCAACCGTTTTTTTATTTTTGCCTGATTTGATTAGATAGTTAATTGTTGAAATATATTTATCTGCGGTGTTTTTTAACATTGGAGAGTTAAAGTTTTGCTTTTTATTGTAAGATTCAAAAGATTGTGCATTAAAAGAAACTAAGGCAGTTCCTGCGGCTTGTCCACCGTAAAGGCCTTTTATTTTATCGTGAGTGCTTGCGATTTCGCCCCTCTCTCCTGTAACAATACAAAAACTTTTAGCTTCATCAGTGCTAGGCTTTGTCCTTTCTTCAAAAATAGTTTTTACTTCTTCAATTTCGTGAACATATTTTCCATCGACTCTAAAAACGATCATGCCCTCTTTGTAAATTGCATTATCATCCGAGAGTTCTTCAAATATAACGTTTTGATTTATTTTTTCTAAAAACGATAAAACTGCTTTAATTCTTGCGTCTTTTGCATTGTCAAACAATTCACACTGTTTTTGTTTAAATGACTCAAAATGTCTCTCGTGACGCACTAATTCTTTTGTCTTTTTGTCAAATTGAGCACCTAAAACATATTTTGAGTTATCGCATAAAACAAACGGAATGCATCCAGAACCAGAACGTCCACCAGTATTAAAAACGACCATTTTGGTTGTTTTCTTGTCTAGCTTATGTATCGTAATTATATCGCCGTTATAGTCGAGTTCTATTGCGAAAGAAATGCCTTCGGGTTTGTATCCAAATTTTGCAATTCCGCTATCAGTGTCATTTGCCAAAATATCGTAATAATCACAAAGTGCTTTAATAATCATCTTAACACCTGACTTTCATCTGGAACGATAATCTTTCCGTTTGTCATATCTGCTTTATAAAACATTGGAGTCATATTGTTTGTAAAGTCAATATCATAAAGCATATAACCAAAATCTTTGCTTAGAGAAATAGAAGTGTAAGTTTGATCTTGTTCTACTAAGGCAAAATTAGCTGAAAATTCTCTGCAACCAAAATATGGTTGATAAAAACATTTGCCTTTTCTTGCATGTCTAATAAATTGGTTATAATGTTTTTCAGACGTATCCGTTTCGCCTGCTTTTTTTGTTATATCAAAATGAGCACTGATAATATAGCAAACATCTGTTAACATTATTGTTGAGCGTTGCGAAATGTTTTGTTGAGTAGATAGATACATAGTGTCAGAAATGCCTGTTTTGATAGCCTCTTTGCTTGGCGAAGACGCTTTTAATATAACTTCATTTCTTCGAATGTTCGATGTTTTAATCTCATTTAAAACTTCTATTTCGTCTATTTTCCATTTTATCGCTGGTTTCCAGTGAATCGCTTCTAAAATTCCTCTTGCAGCCGACGGCGTAATAACGTCGTAGGTAACTCGTTCGATTTTAAATTCTGGGCGAGTGAAGCACGCATAATCGCCCCAAACTTTTAATTTTATTCCAAACAAAAAATCACCCCTATTTATTTTTATATTTGTTTTTATATTTGTTTTTATATTTGTTTTAAAATATTAACAGCTCTAATTTTTCTGAGTTTGAGTTATCGATAAAAACTCCAATATCATCTTTATAAAAACTTTTATTTGTTAAAACATAAGCCAACTCACTTTCGAAAGATATAGCGTTAATTTTTTGCAAATACTCAAACGCATATATTGGAACATTTACACTATATTGGCTTATCTTTCTTGTTATTTTTTTTATATTTTTAATTTGTTTTGTTAAGCTAGCGTATTTTAAATTGTCTAATAGCTCTAGACTTTCATTGGTTTGTATGACAACCGGAAAACCAACTTGTTCTATTAATTTGAATTTTTCAGAGATTTGTTCAAACGGAAATTCAAAGCTTTGCCTGCCTGAATCAATATCTTTCATAATTAATTTTTCATCAATTGCGTTTGGTTTTAGTCCAATTAATTCGCTATAGTAATATTCTATCGCTGAATCGCTAGTAAAATCATCGCCATATTTTTTGATCACGCCTTTTGAAACTGTGGCAGTATTGCTAAGATAGCCTTTGCCTAACAAATCTTCAGTTGGCTCAAAAACGAAGCAAGTGGCTTGGTCAAGTTTTCCTTCGCGGTTACAGCGCCCGCCTGCTTGAATAATAGAATCAATTCCAGCTAATGCTCGAAAAACAACTGGAAAATCAATATCCACACCTGCTTCAATTAATTGTGTAGAAACAACAAAAACAGGCTCATTATTTTTCAACAAACTTTTGATTTTTAATATTCTTTTTTTTCTTTCATTTGGGTAAATATTTGTAGATATGTAAAAAATATTTTGATTTTTATTTTTTAACAATAACTCATCATATAGTAATTTTGCATGTTTCTTTGTGTTTACTATTATTAATGCTTGCTTGTTATGATAAGAAAGTTCAACAATTTCGACAACTGTTTTTTTACCAATATAATTAAAATTAACTCTTTTGAATTTTTCTTGTAAGATTTGAGTATTAGATATGATATAGTTAGTAGAAATATCGCTTGGCAATATTTTGTGTTTCTCAAAATCAATTTGGGTGGCGCTGCACAAAACCACTGTGCAGCCATAGTTTTTTATTAAATCCCCAATCATCTCCATACATGGTTGCAAATAATGAAACGGAATTGATTGAACTTCATCTAAAATTATAACGCTGTTTGCAATATTGTGTAATTTTCTGCATTGACTTGCTTTTTTTGAAAAAAACGATTCAAAGAACTGAACATTCGTTGTTACAATAAAAGGCATGTTCCAATTTTCAGACGCTAAATCCAATTTTATTTTTCTGTTATCGTCTTCATTAAACGGATTTTCAAATTGAGAGTGATGCTCCAAGATATTTTCTTCCCCAAATATTTCAGCAAATACTTTTGCGTTTTGTTCTATAATGCTTGTAAACGGTATTGAATAAATAATCCTATCCATCTCATGCTTAGATAGGTGATTTATTGCAAATGCCATAGAAGAATATGTCTTTCCTCCACCAGTTGGAACGTTAAAAACATAAA
Source organism: Halesus radiatus (assembly GCA_022606495.2). NCBI lineage: Eukaryota > Metazoa > Arthropoda > Insecta > Trichoptera > Limnephilidae > Halesus > Halesus radiatus. The sequence continues at coordinate 125,088 of JAHDVE020001624.1, read as the reverse complement.
GTCCTTTCTTATTTGAAGAAGCGTCTAAACAACTTTTCAAAACACTATTACGAATAATATCAAGTTGTGTTTTTGGATTATCAAGAAGTTTATTTATTTTGTTATTAAAGATTTCAGCAAACTCTTTTGTTTTTTTATTAGAATTTCGAATATTAGTTTTAAAGTCTTGTGTAAAGTTTTCAGCGTCTAACCTGTCTGCGTCAACTAGGCTTGAAAACAAAAACCTAGTGTAATTATAAATAGAAACGGCTGCAAACTTTAGTTCTCTTTTAGGAACATATTTGATACAAATATTCATTAGTTTTATTAAATCAACTTCGGTAATCGCATTTGTTTTGAACTCGACAGTATAATCATTGCATCGCTTTGCAGTCGTGCTATAGCTTGATTTTTCAACTCCGAAATCTTGCAAACCGGTGTGGTGAGAAGCGATCACGCAAGCAAAACACTTAAAAAGCATATCTTTTGGACTTTTTATGTTATCTAAACATTCTTTTGCCCCAGCCGTTGCATGATCTACTTTTATTTTATCGTTTTCAAGTCTTGATTGAAATTCATTTGAATATTTGCCAATATCGTGTAACATTCCTAACAAATAACCCGTTGATTTATCTGTGAATTTCTCACAGTTTTGTTCGCAAATATCTGCAACGTTTTTGGAGTGTTCCGCAATTGTTTGATATTTTATTAATTCTATTTTTCTTGCATAATACATAATATAAACATCCTCTTTAATATGCTTTTTATTTTTATATTATTAATTTAAGCTTTAAGCATTTCAATGCTTTCTTTTATTCTTCGCAAACACTCTTGTTTTCCAAGAATAACGGCGATTTCCGTTGCTCCGCCGGGGGTGACCGCTTTGCGCGCAATAGCAATTCGAAGAGGCCAAAGAATTTGAGAATTTTTAAGTGAAAGTGCTTCTACTTGCGCTAAAAAATGATTATGCAAATACTCTTCGTTCCAATCTTCTTCTGAAATTTTAGTAAGTGAAATAAGCAGAATTTCAAGCACATGAATCGCAATTTCAGGCGTCGATTTTGATTTTTTATGAGTAAAAAGTTCAAGTGGGTTCATGAATTTAGTTTTAATGAAATCGATCATGTCTGGAATTTGCGAAAAATATTCAAGTCTATTTTTTAATAAGCGATCTAGCAAGCCAAAAATTGGCGGAAATGCGCCAGATAGTATATACCAAGGTTCAGAATAAGTTCTAAACTCTTCAAGACTCATTGATTTAATATATTCGCCGTTAAGCCAACAAAGTTTTTGAAAATCAAAAATTGCGGGGCTTTTGCTCATTCCGCTAATATCAAACGCTTCGACAAGTTCACCAAGTGTGAATATTTCTTGGTTTGTGCCAGGATTCCAGCCTAATAATGCGATATAATTTATTATTGCGTCTTTTAAAAAACCTTTTTTAACAAAATCATCGTAAGAAGCGTCGCCATCACGTTTGGATAATTTGTGTTGAGCGTCTCGCATAACGGGTGACATATGGATATATTTTGGAATGTCCCAACCAAAGCCTTGATATAATAAATTGTATTTCGGCGTTGAAGATAAATATTCTGTTCCTCGCATTACGTGCGAAATTTTCATTAAATAATCATCAACTACGTTTGCAAAATTATAGGTCGGCAGTCCATCAGCTTTAAGCAAAACGTTATCGTCAAGCGTTGAATTTTCCACTGTAATTTTTCCAAAAACACCGTCTTCAAAGCTCGTTGAGCCCATTTCTGGAATATTTTGGCGAATAACGAAACTCTTGTTATTCTCAAGATTTTGCTGGATTTCTTCTGGCGATAATTTTAAGCAATGCTTATCGTACTTAAAAACTCCGCCAGCTTCTTCGCAGGCTTTTCGTCGAGAATCAAGCTCATCTTTCTGACAAAAACAATAATATGCGCCGCCTTTTTCGACTAACTCTTGGGCATATTTTTTGTATAGTTCTCGGCGATCGGTTTGAACATATGGACCATATTCGCCACCAATATCGGGACCTTCGTCCCATAATAATCCAGTTTCACGTAATGTGGAATATATTACGTCAGTAGCACCTTCGACAAGCCTTTCTTGATCTGTGTCTTCTATTCTCAAAATAAAAGCACCGTTGTTTTTTTTTGCAAATAAATATGCGTAAAGTGCGCTTCGCAATCCGCCGATGTGTAAAAACCCTGTTGGACTGGGTGCAAATCTTGTTCTTATATTCATGTTTTGCCTCTAAATTTTTTTATTTATTTATTTTTGTTTTGCCCAGCTGTCTTTTAAGCTGGCAGTTCTGTTAAACACTAAATTTTCAGGGGTTGAATCTTTGTCGACGCAAAAATACCCGACTCTTAAAAACTGAAATCTATCGCCAATATTTGCGTTTGCAAGGGCTGGTTCAAGATATGCGCTAGTAGTTTTTAACGAGCTTTGGTTTAATCTTGCTTCGAAATCGCCAGAGTCTACAAAATCTTCTTCTGGATTTAACAATGGCTCAAAAAGCCTTACTTCGGCTTTAATAAAATTGCTTGCAGGAACAAAATGCAAAGTGCCTTTGACTTTCCTTGTGCTTTCGCCCGATTTGCTTTCGGGGTCATAAGTACAATGAATTTCAGTGATATTATTATTAATATCCCGGTCAAAACTAATGCATTTTATAATATATGCGCCTTTTAGTCTGACTTCTGCGCCTGGTGAAAGCCTAAAATATTTTTTTGGGGCGACTTCCATAAAGTCTTCACGCTCGATATATAATTCACGCTCAAAATTAACGCTATGCGTGCCTGCGTTTTCTACGTTTGGGTTATTTTCTAAAATTATTTCTTCTTGCTTGTCTTTTGGCCAATTTTCAATTATTAATTTAACAGGATCTAAAACCGCCATATATCTAAGGGAAGTGGTGTTTAAATCGTCCCGAACGCAATGTTCAAGCATCGCCATATCAACAGTCGAGTTACTTTTTGATACGCCGATTAGTCCGCAAAAATTCCGAATAGCCGCCCCAGTATAGCCACGGCGACGCATACCAGAAAGAGTAGGCATTCGAGGGTCGTCCCAAGCTGAAACTGCTTTTGTGTCGACTAGCTTTTTAAGATAACGCTTGCTCATAATCGTTTGAGTAAGCCCCAATCTTGCAAATTCAATTTGCCTTGGCGGAAATTCAAAAATCCCCACGTTTTCGACAAACCAATCGTAAACTGGGCGATGATCTTCAAATTCAAGCGTACATATAGAATGGGTAATGCCTTCGATTGCGTCGCTTAATGGGTGAGCAAAATCATACATCGGATAAATGCACCAAGTATCTCCAGTTCTGAAATGCGTGGCTCTCAAAACTCTATAAATTATTGGATCTCGCATGTTTAAATTAGGCGAATTCATGTCGATTTTTGCACGAAGAGTTTTTTCACCATCGGCAAAATCACCAGCTCGCATTTTGGCAAAAAGCTCTAAGTTTTCTTCAATACTTCGCTCTCTATTAGGTGAGTTTTTTCCAGGATTAGTAAGAGTGCCACGATATTCGCGAGTTTGTTCAGAAGTTAGATCGCAAACATATGCCAAATTTTTATTGATTAATATTTCGGCAAAACTATATAGCTTTTCGTAATAGTCTGATGCATAATAAAGTCCGTCCCACTCAAAGCCCAGCCATGAAATATCTTTTATTATTGAATCGACGTATTCGGTGTCTTCTTTTGCAGGATTTGTGTCATCCATTCTTAGATTACACTTTGCGTTGATATTTTTATATTTTTTGGCAAGATTAAAATTAATACAAATGGCTTTTGCGTGTCCAATATGCAAATAACCGTTAGGTTCGGGCGGAAAACGAGTGTGAACTTTGTTTTGTTTTGAAACTAATTCTTGTTCTATAATTTCTTCTATAAAATTATTAGAATTATTAGAATTAATTTCTGGAGTAATATTTTTGTTGGTCACAATAAATCTCCTGATAAAATAAAAATAAAAATAAATGGTACGGTTTGCGTTGGCAAGGCTGGAGCGCCCTTCTCAGTCAGGCTACGGTTTAAGCGTATCGCCGAAAGCGGCGACCCCTACTTGGCACGATTGCGTTGGAGAGTATCTAGAAAGACTTAAACTATAATATATTTAATTTTGATATGTTTTGAACTATATGTCAAGCGTTGGCTGTTCAACTTGAATAAAACTTGTAATAATATTGAGAACCTCATGAAGAATATTATTAGGAGCTTTTTCAATAAATAAAACACTTCTGCTTTTTAAATCAAGCGCTTTAACTTGGTCGCACATTATTACCCCAGTTGTTTTTGTGTTTAAATCAAGATCAACATGAAGCGGATAGCCTCTGTTTGTATTTGTTATTGGGCAAACGATTCCAAGATTTGTAAAATTATTAAAAGCACTATGGCTTACCACGAAAGCAGGTCTTCGTCCACTTTGTTCGTGACCTGCTTGCGGGCTAAAATTTATATAAACAATATCACCTTGTTTTGGAATATAACAAGCCACTAAAATACCTCTTTTCCAACTGGAGGTCCAGTTTGTGCTTCTTCAGATACATAACCTTGAGAATTATCATAATTTTTAATTCTCTCTTCAAAAGTTATATATGGTTTTAATATAACTTTTCTTATTATAATTTCATTTTTTTTTGCAATTATTTCTACGGAATTGTTTTCTTGAAAGTCGGCGCTGTTTAAAATTGCTTTTGGCAAGCGAATTGCGCTACTATTTCCCCATTTTTGAATTGTAGAAAACATAATGTTACTCCTCAAAAAAAATATAAATTTAGTTTTTAAAACTATCTGCAACTAAAGTATACACAAAGTATCTACGAAAATCAATAGTAAATTATCTTCGAAGAATTCGAACATCTTTGCCATCGATTTTTTTAAGAAAAGAAATATTACTGTCAAGAAGCCTTGAAGTTGTTCTTTCGCCATATCGATCTTGCATTTGAGTAGGCGTTTGATTAGTAGCGCAAACGGTATGTTTATTTGCCATTATTCGGGCATTAAAGAGAGCAAAGAAATATTTCTCGGTGATGTTTTTAATAGCTGGTTCGCTGCCAAGATCATCTAAAATTAACAAATCTGCTTTTTGAAGCGAATAAAATTTACTGTAATTATTGTTTTTTATTATTTGAGTCATGATTATTTCAACAAATTCGTTTGTAGTTATTTTTATAACATTAAAGTTTTTTTCAAGAATTTTTGCGCCAATGCAATTAAGCAAAAAACTTTTTCCTAGCCCAGTAGATCCACGAATTAATAAATTAAGTTTTTGAGTATTTGGAAAATCTTCGCAATATTTTACACACAAATCTTTTAGCTCTTGCATTTTTTGGTTTTGATTATTTTCTTCTGGAAATATATTAATATTAAAGCTTGCAAAATTTTCTTGCGCAAGTTTTGTAAGATTAGACTCGCTTGTTTTTGACTCGAAAAGTTTTTTAGTATAGCAAGAACAAAATTTTGTGTTTTTATTCTTATCTTCTAAAACAAAACCGTAATCTTGGCAAAGTTCACAATTATATTTTAAATCTAAATAATCTTCGGGCAAATTAATTTTAATAAGCTCTTTTTTTATATTGCTTTTTATTTCTAAAAGTTTAGTTTCTAAATTATTAATATTAGAATTTTTATTATTTTGTACTAATAAAACGCCTAATTCAAGTTGCACTTTGGCATATTCAATATATAAAGCTTGGATGTTTGGGCAAAGATTAAACGCTTTTTCTATTCTTGTTTTTTTTGCGCCAAGGTTTTTTTCTCGAGTTTTTGAATATTGGTTTTTTAAAAATAAATCCATGCGTTAATTCTCCTGAATTATTTATTCAAACAAATCATCTAATTCTTTTTCCTGATAAACTCTCTGATCAAAATCTCGATTTTTTGTAGTATTGCTAGCGGTATTAGTTTTGTTAAAACTTTCGCCAAATTGAGCGTGCTCTTGTTTTGCCAGCGCAACGGTAGTTATATTTTTTTCGGAATATTGCTCGAGAATTCTCTTCAGCACTCCCATCGGTCTTTGGGCGTTTGTGCAATACGAAGCAGCTTGCAAAATTACTTCAAAATTATGCGATTTTAGCCAAGTCGAAACAAGCGCTTTGTCTGCTTCGGTCGAGAGTCGAGTAATTCCAGTTGCTTTTAAAATTCTATTTGTGGTCGCTTCGAGCTTGCGATCTTCCAAAATAAGTTCAGCAGTTTTTAAATTGCGCCTTGCATAAGATGAAATTATTGATTCTGCCAGCTTAAACGATCCGTTGCCTTGGCTGGAAGCCTCTTTGCAGGCGGCGATTATTGCTTCGTCGTTCATGCCATAACTAAGTTTCCACGTTTGATAATATTTTTTGTGCTCGTCTGTAACCGTTCGAACGCCCAGCTGATAGGCGAATTCTTGGATTATATCGCGCAATTCGTCGCTAGTTTCTTTGTTTTTGGAAATTGCGTGGGCACTATGCAGATTTTGTTTATGGTAAGATGCTAAAATTTTATCGAGATATTTAAAATTTGTGTTTTGCACTCCGGTAGTGTCCAAACTCAAAATTGCGTCTAAAGTAAAACCCCATTCGTGTACCCATTTTTCATATAATTTGTGCTCATCGTGGGTAACGTTGCGATATAAAACGCCGATATGCGTCAAAATTTTGTTTGCGCTACTGTTTCGAAGATTAATGCCAAGAATATGCTCTCTTGCTTTTTCGGGCGTGTTAATATCGTTTTTATGCCACTGGCGAGCGAGGGCATCCATTTTATCGATGGTTGCTTTTTTCTTATATTTTTTGGTTGAAAAATCGACAAGCAAAACTACTGTTTCATGGCTTAGGTGAAAAATCTCAATCCAATCATAAATTATATCAAGCTCTCTTGAAGAAAAAATTCGATTGCCCGCGGCTTGGGCGAGCTGCTCGTTAAGTTCGGAATATTCAAAAAGCTTATTGTCCATTACTGAATTATTAGAAGAATCAAACATGCTTGCGCGCAAATCTATAAACACATATTCTTCTGAATCTAAATTATCTGGATTATTTTTATTATTAGTTTTTGTTTTTACTAGTTTTTTTCGCTTCCAGTATGAAAAGGCATCTTGCACGACTTGCTTTTCTAAGCCCAATGCGCTGGAAAATCGCTCTATCGTGGGTTCAGCCGTTGAGGGATATATGCTTTGCATTAGCCCGTAGATATAGACTTTTACATAATCGCCAGGCGCGCGAAGCATGTATTCTTGAATAAACAAATTATCTAGGGGAGTGGTTGCAAAGATCGCCGCTTCACCAGCGAGCTGGCAAAAAGCCATTATAAGCTCCTATTTTATTAATTATTAGTTTGGTTTTGCAGTTCGTTTTTATAAAAATTAGATTATTAAAATATATCACAAATTTATAAATTACACAAAAATTAGTTGATAATATTACATTAATTTTTTACTATAATCTTGCAAAATATTAATACTCTGTAAATAATAGCCTAAAAAACTGCAAAATATATGTTATTATTTGGCTAACATGTTATAATATATTTGCAAGTGCAAGCTAAAATCAAAAATATATAAAAATAACTTAAATTAAAGAGAGACAAAACCATGAGAAGAAGCCGAAGAAGAAGTTATGGATCAAAGAGACGGTCGGGCGCAGGTAAGCAAAATGTTTTGGTAGTTTCTCTTTTTATTATTGCAATTTTAGCCGTGCTCGCAATCGCCTTCGTTCAATTGCGCAATTTTGGCATTATTTCTGGTGGTCCGATAAATTTATTTAACAAAAATTTAGACACAACGCCTAAAAGTGAATTCTTGGGAACAAATCAAACACAAGCGCCCACTTCTCAAGCTCAGGAAACGCCCAAAGTGCAAGCGCTTTCTAAAAATAATTATAATCTTGACGTTAATTATGACCTTCAAATTAACGTCGATTTTACAGGTAGCAGCGCAACGATAAATCAAAAAACTAAGTTTACTAACAATACTAGCGTTAGCTTGGAAAAAATTTACTTTAGATTATATCCAAATATTTTAGCAGATCCAACGAAAGTTCCAATAGACGCTGCCGATATTATTCAGTTTTTTTCAGTAGGGATTTCAGAGGGCTTAGGAATTGATATTACTAGCACAATAATAAGCCTTAATAATAAAAAAACAACTGGTGAAATTATAGGCTCGCTCAAAACTACGCTTGAAATTACTCCAGAAAAGCCAATTTTACCAGGTGAGACTGTCGAAGTTGGTATCGACTATCTTGTGAATATTCCTGTTGGACAGTTTAAACTTTCCAAAACGCCTTTTGTTATGAATTTAAGCTATCTCTACGCAAAGCTCGCAGAATTCGAAAACGGCGAATGGCAATATTCTTCAATTAGCAAAACGGGTTCACCTTGGAATAGCAACGTTGCAAATTTTAAGGCATCTATCGAAGTCGACAAAAAATACACAATCGCCACTACTGGCAAAATATTAACAAAATTAGAACGCGAAGATGGTAGAAATATTTACACAATTAATGCCGAAAATGCTCGAGATTTTGCCGTTGGAGTTTCTACCAAAGCTATTGTTTTTGAAAACCAAAAATCTACTGTGATTTCTTTTGCAAGAGCTGATAAATCTGCACGAACCGCCGCAGAAATCGCAGAACCTATATTAGAATATTATGCAGAACTTTTTAAATTTCCTATAAAACAAAAAATTAATTTAGTGCAAACAAAAATTGGCAATAACATTTGCGCTCAATCTGAAGTAATTTTTTATGATGAAAAATTAAGCGCAGATACTGATTTATTATCTTGGTATCTCGCAAAAGCTATCGCTCAACAGTATTTTGGCGTTATCGTTGAAGGCAATAGCGACTTTAATGAGCAACTTTCTTTATTTGCGGCGGCGCAATATTTTGAAGAAATTAAATCGCCGTTTGAATACACTGAACTCATTCCGCAAGACACCGTTGGCTACAAAATTTATCAGGCAAGAAAACAAATCGGTACAATTAAATTCGACGATGCTTTGCAAAGCTATATCTCCGAAAATAGCTATAAATCTGGTGGCGCTGCCAAATTTATCGCTGCTTCGAACAATGATAGTGTTATCGCTGAGGCGCTTAAATCTTTCGCAGTTGTTCAAACGTCCACGAGCCAATAAACTGACTCTTAGGGCTGCCAGCTCTCCAAGAGGGCGAGCTCTTTGGTTACGACGCAAATAAAATAAATTTAAAGAGTTAATAATTATGAACTATAGTCAAATCGAAATAAAAACGCAAATTCAAAAACCACTGCGACCAAAAATAAAGCTTATTAGATCATTTATTGGCTTTGAACGAAAAAGAGTCAAAATCAAGTTTTTTGCTCTGCTTGGTTTATGCATATTTTTGGTGTTTGCGCTGCTATTCGGCATTAAAGTATTAAAGCAATTGCAATATAATAATTTTGATAAAAACAATATTATTATAGTTTCGCCCCAAAATAATAATATTATTAATTCACAAAAATTAATAAACCAAAATCAATTAATTTCATCTAAGGCGCAAAATCAAGCTGTAATCATTCCGATTAGCTCGGAATCTAAACTAAAATATCCAATAGTATTAGTAGATGACAAAATAATTTGCGCATTGCAAAGCACGGATGACTTTGAATGGATAAAAAATCAAATATTCAAAAATAACACCAAAATTCCAGAAGGCAAGGCGATAATGCGTGGTTTTGCGCAAAAAGTTGAAATATTATCTCAAATTAATCAAACTTTAGAAATTCCTAAAGCAATAAATAAACAAGACGCACTAAAATTAATACAAGAAAATACAAGTTTAAAAATAACCGCTCAAGTTAAAAAGCAATTCTATATAAATTATAAAACAATATATGTTCATGATTCGTCTATTAAATTAGGCAAAACAAAAATTAAAACCGCTGGAAAAAAAGGCATTCGAACTATTTTATATAATAAAATTTTTATAGACATGATCGAGCAAAGTTCCGATGAAATTTCCCAGGAAATAACCAAAAACCCAATAGATCAAGTTATATTAATTAACAATAAAAATATTAATAATCAAGAGCTTTTAAATATTCCAGAAGAATTAGAAGAAATTATAAATACTGAACTTTCAAGCCTAGATAATAATCAAGAATTGCCACAAACACAAGAAGATAATACTCAGACAACCGAAATAATCGGTACTATTGCGCTGTTTGAAAGCGATCGAATTTCAGCTTCCGTTGAAATAGTAAAAGAACCTGATGTTAATATAGCTCAAGAACAAACTGTTCCAGAAACAAAAATTAATAACAATAATATAAAATATTTTCCAAATAGCACTGTACCAATGGGCGAGAATTATCCAAATATTGACATTACAAAACAAGTTCCTGAACCAAATCAGGGAATTAAAGGCCCAGATCAAGGCGAACTAGTATTTTTGCAACCAACTAAGTCAACTCAAATTAACTCTCAGTTTGGCTTTAGGTGGGGCAAAATGCACTACGGGACGGATTTCGCTGGAAAAATCGGAGTGGACGTTTACGCAAGCGAATCAGGCACTGTTTCGAGCTATACGGGAGTGCATTCTGGCTACGGAAATATCGTCGAATTAACTCACTCGAACGGCTACATTACCAGATACGCCCATTTAAGCAAAATATTAGTCAAACAAGGCGATAAAATTACGCGTGGACAAACTATCGGATTAATCGGAATCTCTGGAAAAATTGTAGGTGGGTCGCATCTGCACTTCGAAATTCGTCACGACGGGGTGCCATATAATCCTACGTTTTATTTGGATTAACCTCTGCATCAGCTCTGCGATCTGCCACCTCTCCTAGTAATAGGAGAGGATTTTGGTACGGTTTTCTGAGGCATAGACCGACTGAGAAGGCAGGTTTTGGAAAATAAAACTGCTGATTATATAAACATAGTATCTAGCTCGTTACTATAAATCAATAGTTTATTCTTAAAACAAATTTTTATATTTAGAACAATAATTTATAATTTTATGATATAATAGCAACACATAAATTTTAAACTAAAATAAACTTGCAAATATCCAGATTAAGTCTAGAATAAAATTATGCTATGCGAAAATATCAAGGAGCAATCTTAACTATATGTATAAATTTGTAATAAATGGCGGAAAAAAACTTAAAGGCACTGTCACAATCAGCGGAGCTAAAAACGCTGCTCTGGCGATTATTCCAGCAACGATTCTTTGTTCCGCCCCTTGCACAATCGAAAATTTGCCAGAAATCGACGATGTTATCTTACTTAGAGATATTTTAACAGAGTTAAAGATTCCTGCTGAATTTAGCAACGGTGTTATGAAAATTGATACCACTAACCAAAAATGGATGCCCGCCGATTTTGAACTCGTTAAGGGTATGAGAGCCTCCTACTATCTTTTAGGCGCAATGCTCGCAAAACACGGAAAAGCAGAAGTCGCTCTGCCAGGTGGTTGCGAAATCGGTGCAAGACCAATCGATTTGCACATTAAAGGTTTGACCGCGCTAGGCGCAAAAATAAATATTCAGCACGGTGTTCTTAAAGCCTATGCGCCAGATGGACTCCACGGTACAGAGATTTACTTAGATTTTGCTTCGGTTGGAGCAACGATAAATATTATGCTCGCGGCGAGCAAAGCAACGGGCACAACTATAATTTCAAACGCCGCAAAAGAGCCCCACGTTGTTGACGTTGCCAACTTCCTAAATTGCATGGGTGCCTCTGTTAAAGGCGCAGGAACGGGCACTATTCGCATCAATGGGCGCGAAAAGCTTCACGGTTGCTCTTACCCTGTTATTCCCGATCAGCTCGAAGCTGGTACGTTTATGATCGCCGCCGCCGCTACGGGTGGAGATGTTATTATTCGTAATATTATTCCAAATCATCTTGACGCTGTTTCGGCAAAATTAATGGAAATGGGCGTTAACGTTATTGAAGGTGACGACGGGCGTGAGTTTTTTGTCAATATTAAAAACGATGATACTCGCTGCCGAGAAGTCAATATTAAAACTTTGCCTTATCCTGGTTTTCCAACCGATCTTCAGCAACCGATTATGGCAATGCTTACCCAAAGTCACGGAACAAGCATCGTAGTTGAAAACGTTTTCGAAGACCGCTTTAAGCACGTAGCTAATTTGCAAAAAATGGGCGCAGAAATAACTATAAATGGTCGAGTCGCTAACGTTAAGGGCGTTGAACAACTTTCAGGCACTCAAGTTTCTGCAAGCGATTTGCGCGCAGGAGCTGCTCTTATTATCGCTGGACTTATGGCTCAAGGTGAAACAATTATCACTAATGTTAAATATATTGATCGTGGTTATGAAAAAATTGAAGAAAAACTACGAGCGCTCGGGGCTGATATTACTAGAGTTAAAAGTTAAGAACGCGCCCGAGCTATTGTGCGCAAGTTAGAACGATTGCTTTGGCAAAGATAGGAACGGAGATATATTAATGGCATTTGAGTTTTTTGAAAACAATCAAGATTACGATGAGCAGAGTTTTTCTGATTTTGATTACTCAAGCAAAAAGCTAAACTTAGTTAATTTTTTTGATTGCAAATTTACAAAACTTAATTTTTCTCAAACTATTTTTGCTGGCTGCAAATTCAAAGATTGTGTTTTTGAAAACTGCGATTTAAGTTTGATTAATATTAAAAATACCGTTTTTTCAGGGGTGAATTTTCAAAATTCAAAGCTCGTAGGCATTGACTGGAGCTTGTTAAGCGTTCCTAGATTAGTTCTTAATTCGCCTTTTAATTTTCAGAATTGCGTAATAAGTAGTAGCTCTTTTTTTGGGCTAGATTTAAAAAAAATTAAAATAATAGATTGCATTGCTAAAGATTCTGATTTTCGTGAAGCTAATTTAATAGACGCTAATTTGCAAAACACGGACTTTCAAAAATCAATGTTTAATCACACTAAGCTAATTAGCGCCGATTTTACTCGTGCATATAATTATAATATAGATATTAAAAACAACGAAATTAAAAACGCAAAATTCTCTTTGCCAGATGCAATTAACTTGCTTAATTCTTGTGGCATAGTTTTAGTATAAAAAGACCGACCCTCTCAGTCAAGCTAAAGCTTGCCAGCTCTCCCAGAGGGAGAGCTCTTTAGTTACTATTGCTTTGGCAAAGCTAGAACGACGCTTGAATAATTTTAAAATAAAATTTAGGATATTAATATGGGTCTCGCCTATTGCTCGCTTTTCAGCGGAAGCAGTGGAAATTCCGCAGTAATCGCCTCTCAAAAAACAAAAATATTAATCGACGCTGGTTTGCCTGGAAAAACACTAATTTCAGAAATGGAAGTCGTCGGTATTGACCCGAACGCTCTCGAGGCGATTATAATTACACATGAGCATAGTGACCACGCTAAAGCGGCTGGTATTATGTCTCGTAAATTTAATATACCGATTTATGCAAACGAAAAAACTTGGAATGCGATGAGCCACAAAGTTGGTAAAATTGCCCAAAATAATATTAGAACTTTTGCTACTGGTCACGATTTTTGCATTAGCGATATTAATATTTTGCCGTTTTTAATTCCACATGACGCTGCTGAACCAGTAGGGTTTTCTTTTTTTCACCAAAATTTAAAAGTTACGCAAGTCACTGATTTAGGACATGCGCCCAAACATATAATTAATCTTATTAAAGATTCTGATCTTGTCTTTTTAGAAGCAAATCACGATATAGAAATGCTTAAAGCCGGAAGTTATCCGTATGTTTTAAAGCAACGAATCTTGTCAAACCGTGGACATCTTTCAAACGATGCTTGCGCAAATCTTTGCAATGAATTGTTGACACAAAACTGCAAACGCTTTGTTTTAGGGCATTTGAGCGGCGAAAATAACAACGAAGAACTCGCTTTTAACACCGTATTGCAAGCTATTATTAATTCTGGTATGGTTCAAGATCAAGATTTTGAATTATTTATGGCTCATAGGCATAAATCTAGCGATGTCTTTTTTTTGGATTAATAAAAATATAATATATTAATAAAATTACTCGGAGACTTAATGCTGAATATAAACATAATTTGCGTTGGAAAACTTTCACAAAAATTCTATGCGCAAGCTCAAGATGAATACTCAAAAAGACTTTCTAGGTTCATTAATTTAAATATTTTTGAGCTTCAAGATTTAAATATTAATAAAAACGCCTCCGAGCAAGATAAAATTATTATTAAGCAAAAAGAAGGCGCTAATATTTTAGAAAAACTAAACAAACTTAGTTTAAACAATAATCACAAGATTATTGCGCTCGAAATCGGCGGAAAAAGCTTTTCTAGCCTCGCTTGGGCAGAGCATATGCAAAAACTTATGAGTTCGGGAATAAGCTCGATTAGCTTTATTATCGGCGGGTCGCTCGGTTTAAGCTCAGAAGTGCTAAACAAAGCCAACGAAAAATTAAGCTTTTCAGAATTCACATTTTGCCACGCGCTAGCAAGAATAGTTTTGCTGGAACAACTTTTTCGGGTGAATAAGATTCTCGCAAACGAAGTCTATCACAAATAAATTCAGCTAACCTAAAAATAATTTTTATTTTTTGTTTTATAAAATATACTCTTGTTATCTTCAAAAATATAGATTATAATTGAGTTACAAACAAGATATCAAATTAATACTAAAAATATTAATAAGAATAAGCATAAAAAAGCTAAACAGTTCGAGAAAGGGGCGTTGCCAATGATAATTTGCGATACTGATTCCGAAATATCTATATTATTACAAAATAATAGACAAAGGCTTTTTGCTCAAGATTATAATTCGAATTTAACAAATTAGCTTAATTTATTATGAGCCAATAATTTGCTCAATCGCTTCTGCGAAAAAATTTATAATTAACTAAGTTAAATCAACGCAAACTAGAGTAAAACTAGATTATCAAATCATTAGAATTTAAATATATAAAACAATATATTTGGTACTAAACAATAATTTAGCAAAAAGTATTAAAAGTCATCATGAAAAACTCAATAATATAAACCTAAAAAGGGCAGCGCAATCGGCGTTGCCTTTTTTATATATAATGGGCTTTAATTATTAGGCTTTTATGCTATAATTATATTAATTAAATTAATCAAACTAATATATTATACTGGAGAAAATTATGAGCTATAAAATTACTTATCAAGAATGGCTAGATTCAATTAACATTGACGGGGAAACAAAGAGAGAACTTATAAATATTTCTGAAGATAACAAAGAAATTGAGGATCGCTTTTATCGCGAACTCGAATTTGGAACGGCTGGTTTGCGCGGCGTTATTGGCGCTGGCACTAACCGAATGAACAACTATACCGTTGGAAAGGCAACTCAAGCTTATGCAAATTTTTTATCTAAACAGCCTAAAAATAATAATTCAGGCGTGACAATTGCCTATGACTCAAGATTCAAAAGCGATGAGTTTGCGCTCGAAACTGCGCTGATTTTATGCGCCAATAATATCAAAGTATTTTTGTTTAAAACTATGCATTCTGTCCCTCAGCTTTCTTTTTCAATGCAATATCTAAATTGCGTTGGCGGAATTATTATTACTGCTAGCCATAACCCAAAAGAATATAACGGTTATAAAGTTTACGGCGAAAACGGTGCGCAAATTGGTCCAGATATTGCTAACGCAATTATGCATGAAATCGGCGAAGTAAAATCACTAAATCAAATAAAAAAAATTAATTTAGAGCAGGCTATAAGTGAAAATTTACTCGAGTATATCGATGATTCTGTTGACCAAGCTTATTATAGCTATATTAAATCATTAAGCCTGAATCCAGAAATTTTTAAAACTCAAAAAGACTTCAAAGTCGTTTACACTCCCCTTCACGGGGTTGGACTTGTGCCAATTAAACAAGTTTTAACAGACATGGGATTAAAAAATTTATTTATAGTAGAAGAACAAGCAGTAAGAGATGTGGAATTTTCTACTGTTTCTGCCCCAAATCCAGACGCTCCAGATGCTTTCGATCTTGCAATTAAACTTGCCGAAAAAACTGGCGCAAAGCTTTGCATCGCTACCGATCCAGATTCAGATAGGCTCGGCGTTTGCGTTATCGACAATAAAAATAAAAATCACTTGTTAACAGGCAATCAAATTGCTTGCTTGATTTTAAATTATATTTTAGAAAAACACCAAAATTTAACTAGCAATAATTTCGTTGTCAAATCCATCGTTTCAACCAATATGGCTAACGCTATCGCTAAAAGTTTTGGAATCCAAATTGACGAAGTATTAACAGGCTTTAGATACATTGGAGAAAAAATCGACAACTCAATTAAATTAAACTCTCGTGAGTTTTTGTTTGGCTTCGAAGAAAGCTTTGGCTTTTCTGCCGGAACTAAAGTCAGAGACAAAGACGCGATTTGCTCAGCGTTATTAATTTGCGAACTAGCCGCTATTCTTGAATCTCAAAATAAAAATTTGCTGGATAAATTAAACGAGTTATACCAAAAATATGGTTATTACTCTGACTTCGTAAGCGCTATCACTCTTTATGGCAAAGAAGGGTTGGAAAAAATTGCGGATACTATGCAAAATTTGCGTGAAAATCCACCAAAAAAATTCCAAGATTACACTGTCACAAATATTAGAGATTATAAACTCGGCGAAATAACAAATATCAACTCAAACACTAAAACTAAACTAAATATGCCTTCCAGCGATGTTTTATATTATGAGCTTTCTGATAATAGCTGGGTTTGCGTTCGCCCAAGCGGTACAGAGCCAAAACTCAAAATTTATATTAATGGTTTCGATGCATCTAAACAAGAAGCTGATACAAAACTAAAAAATATTTTTGAGTCTGTTCAAACAATATTAAATTTATAATATCTATAAAAGGGCAAGCTCATTGATTCGGCAAGAAAAACAACGCGTGGGTGGGCGGGCGAGCCCGACCCTCTCAGTCAGCCCTAAAGGGCGAGCTCTTTGGAACGACGTAGATTAAGAAGTTTTGTTAAAAGTAAATTAAAGCTTGCAAAAAAACAGCCATGAAATTAATCAAGGCTGTTTTTGCTATATATAAAATATATTGTTATTCGGCTGGAGAAGGCGTTGGAGAAGGGGTTGGCGAAGCTTCGGCTGAAGGAGCAGCTTTAGCATTCTTGTTCTTTTTTGCATTATTTGCTTGCGTAGCTTTTTTTGCTTCAAGCGTTTTCAATGCTTTTTCAGCGGCTACTTTAGCGGTTGAGGCTTTAGCGGTGGCTGATTTAGCCGTAGCTTCAAGCTTGCTCAATTGCGCCGGAGTGGTTGCTTTGTTTGCTTTCGCAGCTGCAAGGGCAGATTTAGCCTTGTCAGAAGCATCTTGAGCAGCTTTAGCATTTGCTTGGGCGGTGTCTGAGGCTTTTTGAGCAGTATCAACCACTTTTTGGTCTTCGGCTGCACGAATTTCTTCGTTTGTTAAGCCGTTGCTTGAAGCTTTTGCTTTGTCATCGGCTGCTTTTTTGGCTGCCTTCTTTTCGGCGGCGATTTCTTCAAGCGTTTTTCCAGCTGCTTTTGCGGCGGCTTCTTCTTTGGTCACTGTTTCAACAGTTTTTTTATCGGTAGTTTTTCCGCCGTCTTTCTTTTTCCAACCTTGCGATGGAACAGAAGGCATATAGCCAGCGACGTCGAACTCTGAACCAGTTGGAAATTCGTCTTTCGGATTAGGCGTTTCAACGATTCCGTCAGGTGAAACAAATGGGTTTGGGAAGAACTTTACGGCTGGTTGACTATTTACGTTAGTGTATTCAATATATGCATAGTTATTGGTTGCGTAAGTTTTACCTGCGATATTCATGCCAGGTTTAAGCTTAATGTAATAAGTCATTGTGTCTGGGTCTGCGTAATCTGCAAAGTTGTCAATTCTCCACTCGAATAATTTTGAGCTTGTGTTATATGTGAAATATTTTTCTGTTTGTGGTTTTCCATTAACATTAGTGGAAAGTTGAGGAAGCATCGCTGGAACGTTTAGACCCAACCAATAGCTATACTCAACTTCTGCGTCGGCAGTATTGCCTTCAAAGTGATAGAGGTCAAACTCTTCTCCAAGCTGGTCGTAAACGGTAGCGGTCATTGGAGGAACACGAAGTTCGTCAGCAATTTGTTTGAAATAAGCTTTCATCCATTCATTTCGGCTACTGTAGGGATGTGGTATGTTATTTTTGGTAAAGTTAACATATTTATCATCTGGGTGCCCTGGAGTGACAGATTTGCTTGCAGATTTAAGCAATTTGTCAGCAGTATCATTAGGAATTAAGTCAATTCCAACTGTGTATATTACAAAAGGATTTAATGGGTTGTTTTGCTTTTGAAACTCTTTATATATAGTGTATGGAATTTCAAGATCATCGTATCCTATAGCTTGGGAATATAGCGGTTCATATAGAGCGTTATAGCTTGGATCATCTACACCGACGGCTGGAGGATATTGCGAGTTAGCTCCTTCGTAAAGCTGTCCGTTGAAGAACGTACCATCCAATGAAAACGGACCGTTGCCTGAAGCAAATTCCCAAGGAAGCTCGCCTTCAGTAGCGCCGTAGTTTGGCTCGCCATCGGTAATAACAACGAGTGCTCTTTTCATTATAGTTTTAGGATCTTTAAGAATACTTGCGGCTGCCAAAGGAGAAGGGACAAGTGAACCGTCGGATTTTGGGTTTCCAGCGGTATCTCTATAAAAAGCAAAGCCAGCTTGGTTCATTGCGTGCCCAAGAGCGGTATTGTGCCCATTACCATAAAGCATATCTATATTGTGCAATAGAGCCGCTTTATCAGCGTATTCAACTAGTCCGACGCCAGTAGTTGGTGTAATTGAAGTTAGGTTAGACTGAGATAAGTCAGGTATAGTTGGATCGATAGCAGTGACGCTCCAAGTAGGTGAACTTGGTGGAGAAGGAGCAGGATCTACCAAAATCGAATGTGCACTATCCATAAGTTTCCAAGGATTGCTAGACATAAAATCCAAGTAATATGTTTCGTCTAATTGTTCAGCATTATTAAAGACATGTCCAAATAACATTGTGTTTCCACCAAAACGATAAATATCAGTTCTAAAATTTGGATTCCAGAGTTCGTTAATCAGAACTTTTGCGGCTTCTTTTGCGCCGTGCATTCTTGAACCTTTATCATAAACTTGTGCTTCTTCTTGACCAGGAGGAGGACCACCTGGTAAGTCATTCATACTAGAAGTAGTATCCATAACAATCATTATATCTACAAAAGTTGGTGGTGGGTTTTTGCCCGAAACGCCCAGCTCAATTTTCCAAACGTCTTTTATTGAAGTGGTCGTCGCAGTTTTTGTAAGCTTAATGTAGCCAGTTTGAGGGTCTGGAATATTATTCGAAGCGATTGGGCGAACCGTCGCAGCGATGGCAGAATCTTTTTTCGATGTTTTCGAAACAAGAATCGCAATAGTAGAGGTTAATGTAAGGATAACTGCCAAAGTCACGGCGAGTGCTCTTTTTTTGTTGATTTTTTGGAACGCGTTCAATTTTTTTCTCCTAAAATTAGTATATTTTAAATTTTTGTTTATTATTAAAGTGAAAAAACACTTCAATTAACTTAATAACGTTGCAAGATAGATAAATGTGCAAAAAAATATAATTAAATTAATATATTTAAATTAATTTAATGTGAACAAAGTAGTTGAATTTTTAAAATATCAGCCATTTGGCTCAAGCGGACGCGCAATGCGCGCCCCTACTAGTGCGATTGCTTTGGCAAAAAAGCTCGCCCTCTGGGAGAGCTGGCAGCCCTAAGGGCTGACTGAGAGGGGCGGACTAAAAATTCAACTATTAATTTAGTTCAATTATTCTAATAATTCAATATTCTAATAAATTGCAAATATTTACATTTTATTCGCTTATTTGACAAGTATAGCATAACAAAGTATTATTAACAACCAATTTATTGCATAAATAAAAATGTATAAAAAAGTGATATTTGCGAATAAAAATACAATATAAGGTTTTTTGAATATACAAAAAGAGCCATGAATAATTTCACGACTCTTTAAATTTAGTTTTATATTTTAATTTATTTTGCTTCTGGAATTTGGGTTGATTCTGGCGTAGGTGAAGGGGTTGGCGAAGGAGTCGCGGTTGAAGAATTTTTGAGTTTTGCTTTTTTTGCTTCAAGGGTTTTTAATGCTTTTTCGGCGGCAACTTTAGCTGCGTTTGCTTTTTCTGTGGCAGATTTAGCAGAAGCTTCAAGCTTGGCAATTTGCTCAGGAGTAGACGCTTTGTTTGATTTTGCGGCGGAGAGAGCAGCTTTTGCCTTATCAGCCGCAGTTTTTGTGGTTTCTACGTTTGCTTGCGCAGTATCGTATGCTTTTTGGGCACGGTCAGCAATATCTTGATCTTCTTGAGCGCGAATTTCTTCGTTTGTTAGACCAAATTTGGATTCTTTAGTTTTTGCATCAGCGGCGGCTTTGGCTGCTTTTTTTTCTGCAGCGATTTCTTCAAGCGTTTTGCCAGCTGCTTTTGCGGCGGCTTCTTCTTTTGTAACGGTGGCTACTTTGGTAGCAGTAGTTTTTCCGCCAGCTTTTGGGTTCCAGCCTTCAGATGGAAGCGTTGGAACATATCCGCCAACGTCGTTCCATTCTGAACCTTCTGGGAATTCATCTTTTGGGTTTGGAGTTTCCACTACTCCAGTAGTAGTTACAAAAGGATTTGGGAAAAACTTAACTGCTTTTACGCCGTGTGCGTTTGTATAGTCGATATAAGCATAGTTATTGGTTGCATAAGTTTTGTCTGGAAGATCTAGGCCAGCTTTTAGCTTAATATAATAAGTCATTGTGTCTGGATCGGAATAATCAGCAAAGTTATCAATGCGCCATTCAAATGTTTTTGCGCTAGTGCTATATGTGAAATATTTTTCAGTTTGAGGTGCGCCAGCAATATTAGGAGAAAGTTGTGGAGTCAATTCTGGTGCTCCGACGCTTGGCCAGTAGCTATATTCAACTTCAGCGTCGGCAGAATTGCCTGCAAAGTGATATAGGTCAAACTCTTCTCCTAGTTGATCGTAAACAATTGCGTTGGTTTTTGGAAGTTTAAGATCATCGGCGATTTTTTGGAAATATTTGCTCAACGCTTCAGCGCGAGTTGAGCCATATCCTGTGAAGTTTTTGTATTGTGCGTCGGAGAACTGAACTGGTGCAATGTTAACAATGTCATGAAAGAAGTCGTCGCCGTAAGTATCTGAACCAGTTTCTGGCAAACCAAGACCAACCATATAAACGCTTGTTGGAGTTGTTTTGGTGGAAATTGCTTGGAAATGCTTAATTAAAGCGTAGCTTTGACCAAGAGGTCCTTCTTCAAAAACGCCAGTTCCATCGTAATATGTTCCCATTGCTCTAGGGCTTACTGCGTTAAAGTATGAAAATGATTCACCGTTAAACATAGTGATACTGTTATCAATATTATGGAAGTCTTCCAAACCGTCAACCTTTTCTACGCTGCCACCAGAGGCAAGAAATTCAGAAGCATCAAGAAAAGGTGCGTCAGTTGGAACGCCGTCCGAAACAAGAACAAGCGCTCTTTTAACGATTACGTTTGCACGATCGTCAGGATTAGCTTTTAAAAGTTCAAGCTTCTTTCTTTTGTCTGCCATTGGTGGGTCGACTAACTTGTCTCCATAAGCAGATCCGTCATAGTATTGCTTTGCCAAAGCTTCGTTAAGTGCTATACCCATAGATGTATAGTTCGCAGGAGCGTGTAATAATCTTATATTATTTAACATTGCGTCTTGATCTTTGTAAGTATATAGAGTATTAGCGCTAACAGAAGTTGCGCTCGCAGGAGTGGAATTTGCACCATAAATATTATACATATCAGAATCAAGAGTTTTTGGAGTCCAAGTCCAACTTGACGCATTAGCAGGATCTGGAGAAACATTTTTCCAAGAGTCCATAATATCAAAAGTATCGACGTTTGCCAATGCGCCAGCGTAGTTTAATTCAAAACCCATTGTATACGTGCCAATGCGATACATTGAAGGATTATGCGCTAAACGTGAACTATTATCAACGGTCCAAAAGCTTTCAACTAGAGCAGAGGCTGCGTCTTTTGCGCCATAAATTCGAGAAGCTGTGTCATAAACTTGTGCAGGATCTTCAAGATTGCTAAGTTCATTCATACTTGCAGAAGTATCAATAACCATCATTACTTCAACAAAAGTAGGATCTGCATTTTTGCCAGAAACGCCGAGTTCGATTTTCCAAACATCTTTGATGGAAGTGGTGGTGGCGGTTTTTGTAAGCTTGATATAGCCAACTTCACCATCTGGAATATTGTTTGAGGCGATTGGGCGACCAGTTGCGGCGATGGCAGAATCTTTTTTCGCTGTTTTGGAAATTATAATTGCGACGGTGGAAAGTGTAAGAACAGATGCCATTATAATTGCAAGTAATCTTTTTTTGTTAAGCTTGAGCTTGACGTTCACTTTTTTCTCCTAAATGTATATTTTTTTTAATTTTTAATTAATTTAATTTATTTAACAATGCAAATATATATATAAATGCATTGTTAATTTTAATCAATATAAGTGCGTGCAAAAGTGCTTAAACAAGAGCATTTGTTTAAAAATAACTGCTACTATTAGCAACTTTTATAGATACATAAACTTGCAAATATTTACAAATATTTATATTGTTTGGCAATTATAGCATTATAAATCTAGACTTACAATCACTTCATAGTTTAGACATATATGCATAAAATAATTCAAATATTGCATGAAAATTCAGATTTTTTCTTAAGTAATTACAGTATTTACCAAAAAAAACTAAAAGCTTACCAATTACACATCTAAATTTAGCAAATAACAAAAAAACACCCTTCAGACCCTAAATCTGAAAGGTGCTAAAAAACCACTAGTTTGCTGCGAATATGGTTATTTTATTGGTTATTAATTAATTGTTATTGGTAAATTACCAGTTGTGCCAATTAATAATGTTATTGGCGTTGGCTGAGTTGTGTCTGTTATTAACACTTTAACATAAGCTGGTTTTGGAAGCTTATTAGCTGCGCTTATTGTTATAGGTGCGCCAACTGGGTTTCCAGAAATATCGCATTGTTGAACGCTCTTAGTAAATGTACCCGATCCTCCACTAGCAGTAACGCTAGTATATGCTTTTGCAAAAATTGCATAGGTTGAATTTACAAAGGTCGTGCTTGAAGTAATTTGTGCACTTTCTGGAGCTTTGGAATAAGTTGCGGTTTTTGCAATTGAAGTTTCGCCGTTATAAACAACGTCAATAATAATTGTGTTTCCTGCAGGAATTGAGTAACCTATAGTTATATCAGCGCCTGAAGCAGAACTATAAATTAGCGTTGGTGACGAAGGCTGAGTTGTCCCAGTAACATATGAATATAAGTTGACTTTATAAGCGGCTCCATCGCCTTTAATAATGTACTTATCAGTTACTGATGCATTATCAGAATCCTTTGTAATAGTAGCCGTATGAACTGAAGAACCGCTACCATTTCCGCCAGTTGAAGCTGTTCCTTTTTTAAACGTTCCAACTGTTTGTACAGCTGCGTTTCCAGCGATATCTTTAACATCAGCGGTAATTCTATAAGAAGATCCGTTTGCAAGTTTTGCGTTAAGATCTTCTGCACTAATTGTTGAAGTGATTGGGGCAGCGCTTGAAAGCGTGCCTGAAATCGTAAGCAATTGCGCTTTAAGAGTTACTGTTGAAAAATCAACGCCAGAGTTATCTGCGCCGCCAAAACCTCTGCCTGTTAGAGCAGTGTCTGAAGGATCAGCGAAGATTGAGCTTGAAAGATCGCCGCTCGTTGGAAGAGTGATCACTGGAACGAGTTTATCAATATTGTTGACTTGAACATTTACTGTGGCAGTTTTTCCTGCGGCAGATTTATTTTTGCCATAAACAACTTGATCAACAAGGTTTTGGGTGAAAGTTAGCGTACCTGTTTGGTTGTTTGCGTTTGTGATTGCAACCGCTGATCCGTTAACTTTGATGTCAGAGATGCTAACTGCGCTTTTTACGGTGTAGTTAAGATCTACTGAAGAACCTGCTTTTACCCAAGTTGTTGGAAGGGTGTTTGTGATTGTTATCGCACCGTTTCCAAGAACGATTCCAGGAGGATTAGTTGTTCCGCCTGCGCTTGGGAAGTTTGCTTCTGGTCCTTTGTCTTTTCCGCCAAGTTCATTGCCAGCAGGATCTTTTGTTCCAGCTGGAAGTTTACCAGGGTTTGTTCCAGTTGTTCCGTTCCATGAATTGCCTAGTGTGTTAACATAGTTTCCAGCGTTATCTCTTGTGGAAATAACATAATAGTAATCGCCGTCTGGAACTTTTGAAAGACTTGTGTTCAAGTTATCCCATGCGATTGTATAAACTGGGTTTTTGTTTCCAGCAACGTATAAATAAAGCATTGTTTCGTCTTGTTTAATGTCAGACTTATTTGCATATTTTCCCGCTGGAGAAGTGTTAGCGTCGGCAAAAGTGACTTTTGAAAGTAGATTTGCGGCGTTAACTTCTTCAAACGATGTGAGCGTGTTTGTAATCGTTGGAATTTGTTTGTCGATAAACTTAACCTCGACAATTGCTTGCGTTGCGTTAAGTTTAGCGATGTTTGAAGCATCAACGGTTTGATCACCGTTAACAGCGAACAATAGAGCACCAGAAGCTGTCAAAGCATTTTGAGCGATTTGAGCACCGCTGTTTTCTTTTGTCCATGTCAACTTTAGTTTACTGTCAACGTCGTATTTTACAGTAACGTTTTGGTTTGTCCAAGCTGTAACATTTGCGCCTGGAGTAATAACTGGGGCGCTTGCGTTGATAACAACTGGGCCAGATCCACCAGTACCGCCGGCAGGATACGTAGGATCTGTTATTTTGCCATCTGTGTTATTATCTTGTTTTTTGCCACTTGTGTTAATCGCGTTTCCAGCTTTGTCTTGAATATAAATATCATAAGTATATTCTCCAGCTGGAACGGTTGAAAGATCAAAATTACCGGCTGTATCTTTCTTGATTGCAATCGCAGGTTTTGAAGGATCATTTTTGTCATAAAGAACTAATACTGTTTTGCTATCATCAATTTGTGATGCGCTAGTTCTATCGGTTTGGCCGTTATCGCCCTTGTCTTCATACTTAATCTTGTTGAAGTCATTCGCGGTTACAATTGTGCCTTCTCCGCCTGGAAGAACTGGAGCTATAAATTGAGGATATGTTTTGTCGATATTGCCCACAACTACTTGTTTTTGGTCCGCATTCATTCCCGGTATAGCAGTCATTGCGTCGAGGTTAACAGTTCCGTTGCTTTTGAAAACAAGAGAGCCTGCAAAAGGATCGCTAAGTGGTTTTGTGCTTGGCAAGTATACGTTGTTAATATAGTTTGATTCAGTAACTGAACCAAGACCTGTTCCATCAGATTTTGCGACGTATTTAATTGTTACGTCGTTGTTTGTCCAAACATCCGAAATTTTATCAGGAGTTATTTCGGCTTTAGCGGCGTTAATAACAACTGGTCCTTCAACTCCAGGGCCTGTTACTGATGGATTACCTGTTACTGGTTTGCCTGATGAATCAGTATAGTTTCCAGCGTTATCTTTTGTGACAACGGTGTAAGTATATTGACCAGCGGGGACAGTTGACTTATTATCTAACGTTGACAAGTTATCCCAAGGAATAACAATAGCGTTTCCGCCTTTTACGTTATATAAATAAAGTGCAGTTTTTGAATTATCGATGCCAGAAGCATCGTGTGCGCCGGTGTCTCCAAGATCAGAAAAAGTGATTTTGTTAAAATCTGCTGAAGTTGAAATTTTGCCAGCGGCTGGTTTTTGAGTTGCGTTAATCGTTGGAGCTGTTTTGTCAATCATAGTAACAAAAACTTCATGATGACCCATGATTAGAGTTGCTTTGAAAGTTGATGAAGCATCGATTCTCAAAACGTCGTTCTTTGTAAATACAATTTCATTGCTAAATTGATTTTGAAACACACCTGTTGAAAAAGATTCACCGTTTTGTGATTGGTGAGAAACTGTTTCAATTTGGTTGTACATATCATCAAGATCTACAATATACTTGATAGTGACATCTTGGTTTGTCCAAGAAGTTGCGTTTCCAAAATCTTGGATCATAGGAGTCGCAGCTTCTTCCCAATATGCATACAAAATAGTTGTAGAATTAATAGGCGTGTTTTCTGTGAACAAAACACCAGAATTATCTAAACTTGTATACCAACCCTTGAAAGAATAATTTGGGCGCACTGGTGGAGCTGGAAACTTAATTGTTTCGCCAGGGTTAATGTCATCAATTCTATTAGGGTTAGAATCAATTGCATCCTCAGCATTCTTGTCGAAAATAACGCTCAAGTTTTCTGTCAAAATCATTCTTGAAAACTTAATGTATGAAAGTGATGAACAACCATGACTTGAATAATCAACAATGGGGCCAAAACCATGGAATCCAGTGTCATCAAGAGGTTGAGTTACTATAAAGTCTGGATTTTCCGAAATATTACCAACGCTATCATACATTCTTTGTTTGACTTGTAGGCTGGTTGGTTCAATTTCCAAGTCGACGCGCATTTTTGTGCTGCCTTCTGGTAAGTTGAACATTCCAAGGCTAATGCCAGGAAGACTAACTAAATAATTCGATGAGCTATAGTATTCGTTCCAATCAAAATTAGGGTCATTCATGTCTTCTGGAGTAGCCCCTGCTTCTGCTAGATGAAGTTTATCAGCATTTTTGTTGGAAATTTGTTTTAAAAACACTTCTCCAGAACTTTTGCTATGGAGTTGGTAATAAACCAGATACGCTGACATATTTCCAGATGCATCGATTCCTGCGTTAACAAGAGCCCCGAAACCATAAATAGTATGGTTATCGATAGCGGCGGCGTCAATATCAAAGCCAAAACTCTTTAATCCAGCTCTTTCAGATGGATAAATCAAGAAGTCTTTGTAAGCAGTAGTGCCATAACCCAAGAAAGTTAGCACGGCGTTGTTTGCATTGCCTTCTGTCCAAATGTGTTGAGAAAACTGTTTTACATAGGGCGTTGATTGGTATTCCGATATTTTCCCAAGCACATCTCTTTTAATCGTTTCTATGTCCGTATAGTAAGTATCATCAGGGAAGTAGTTCCAATTTGCATCATAGTAGTAGGCTTGGGTTTCATAGAAATAAGAAAATGGATGCAATCCGCCATAAGTATTATGCCCAGCGATAGTAGCGTCAATACTAGTTGGATTGTAATAGTTATCGTACTTATACCAACTTGAAAGGTTCGAAGGATCGATTGGGCCGTTTAGCGCACGTGAGCCAAAAGCTCTTGCTGAGAACGCTTGTGGAGCATTAGCTGCTTGTGCATTAGCTTCGCTGCTTGTTTTTGCTGAAGCAAGAATAGCAGCTTTAATTTGTTCTTGAGATTCTGTTCCATGTGCTCCTGCGAAAGCAGAAACCACTGGAGTTGCACTTGGTTCTGGAGTAACTTCTGGAGTCGCTACTGGAGTAGATTCTGGAGTTGCAATAACTTCAGGTACTATTTCAGGAGTAACTTCCGGAGTCGAGATTGGTTCTAGAGTTGGTTCTGGAGAAGGTGTTATTTCGAGTTCAGATGCTTCTTGAATAATATTGGTAGGACTTGTTTGATCCCCAGTATATTCAGTTGCGTAAGCAGCTAGTGGTTGCATTGTTGAAAAAAGCATTGTGAAACTCAAAAGCATTGCGCAGATTTTGCTGAATTTTTTTCTGTTCATTAGTTTTTAATCTCCTTCATGTATTTTGTTTTAAATTTTCGTGACACGCTCTCACCACTTTGCCGGCAGTTCGAGGCGAGGGCTTCTCTGTTCTTAAGCTAAGTTTATAACTCTTAGCGAGCGAGCCCCGTGTGTCCCACGGATGGGAGTGCAAGATTAAACCAATCAAAAACAATCAATCACGACGACTGACTTGCGCAGCAAACTAGGCGACGCAATTGTTTGGCAAAACAGGTTTAGATCTATAGCTATTTTGGGAATTTAATCAAAAATTGCCACTGCGCTTATCATATGCATATTATAAATATTAGTTTCGCTACAAACATTGTAATTATAATATATTTATGAAAAAGCAATTATCTGCATAAAATTGACAAAATATAGTACCGTATCTAATTATATATTTATATGCATTAAAGTCAATAAACTACAAAATTGTTAACAAACTTCATAATAAAAACACAAAAGCAACAATTTTTGTTTTTATACAATTTTTTTGCATAAAATTCAATAAATTAAATAAGTCAATTTGTTAATAAATTTAAAACAATATATAGACAAAATAAAATATTATTAAAAACCCCCTAAAACAGGCAATAATAAAAAACACAATTAATATATTAAAAAAACAAAACAAAAGTCATAACCAAATAAATACAAAAAATAAAAATTAATAAACTAAATAATTTCGTGATTTAAGCAACAAAAAATAATTGACAATAAAATAAGCAAAATACATCTCCAATAATCAAGAAATACAACAAATTTTAGAAATACAACTGTAACATAATAGTTGCGCAACTCAAATCATA
The DNA here is from genome assembly GCA_022606495.2 of Halesus radiatus. Lineage (NCBI taxonomy): Eukaryota > Metazoa > Arthropoda > Insecta > Trichoptera > Limnephilidae > Halesus > Halesus radiatus. Next base: position 96,621 of record JAHDVE020001624.1, on the reverse strand, counting down.
ATGCCTAATCAATATTATATTATTTATTAGCATATTTAAATTATGCGAATTAATAAATACACTAATAAATTTATAAATATAAAAAAGCATATCCTAGGCAAGTTTTGCCTAGGATATGCTAAAAAGTTTAGTTTACTTTTTTGAGAGAATAAACTAAATTAGTGTTAGTTTATTTTTATTGCTAAGCGGTCTGCTTTTCCAACTTCAAGAGACTTAGGAGTTGGGGCAGTAGTGTCTTTTATTAACACTTTAACATATACGGTGTCTGTTTTTGCAAGTTTGTTTAAAGATGCAATAGTTATTGGAGTGCCCTTTGGAGTAGTTCTGTCAGATTCGTATACTTGAACGCTCTTAGTATATTTGCCGCTTCCGCCCGAAGCAGTAACAGCGTTATACGCTTTTGAAAAAACAACGAAAGTTGAATCATCAAAAATTGCGGATGAAGAGAGCGTGTCACCAGTAGTTATTGACACTGGTCCATATAGAGTATAATTTTTGCTTGAGCCTGTTCCGTCAGGAACACTAATTGTTAAGACATCACCAGCAATTAAATTTACACTTAACGTCTTTGTGATGCTTGCTCCCAAAGTTGCCGGAAAGCCTAATGGAACTGAGGTTGATCCGCTATTAGCAATGTTTGCAATAATATTAGCACCGTTAGAACCAGTTTGGATTCTAAAGTTCTTAACAGTTGTGCTGCTTGAATCTGTAAGATAAGTATAGGTAGCAGATTGGTTAGAATTATTACTACTTGCTCCGCCAGACATAGTATAGTTTCCAATCGTTTCGATTGCTTTGTTTCCTGCGTTATCGCTAACGTTAGCAGTAATCTTGTATGATTTTCCAGCAACTAGCTTTCCAGAAAGGTCAGAAACACCAGAAATACCAGAAGCGTTTATTGCTGAAAAATTAGCAACTGGGTTATTGTTTGTATCCAGCAAAATAGCCTTAAGTGAAACACTTGCTGAATCAATCCCAGAGTTATCTGCGCCATTAAGCCCTTTGTTTGTTAAAGCAGAATCTGAAGGATCTTTGAAGACTATTGACTCAGCCAACGTGGCGGCTTGTGCAATCGTGATCGTTGGAACAATGCTATCAATATTGTTTACGCTAATTGTAGCGGAATTTTTTTTATCAGCGCCAGATTTGTTTTTAGCATAAACAGTTTGATCTACAAGGTTTTGTGTGAAAGTCAAAGTACCAGAGTATTCTTTGGGGTCTGTAACGCTCACTGGAACAGAAGCGTTATTAACTTTAATTTCAGCTAGGCTAACCGAGCTTGAAATCTTATATTTAACGTTAACAGTAGTACCAGCTTTTACCCAAGTTGTTGGAAGCTCTGGAGCTATTGTAACTCCGGCAGCGCCAATAACAATGGCAGGAGGGTTTTTATCGCCTGCGATTGGGAAGTTGACTGCTGGTCCTTTGTCTTTTCCAGCAATACTATTGCCACTTGGATCTTCTGATCCAGCTGGAAGTTTTCCTGGATTTGTTCCAGTTGAACCGTTCCAAGAATCGCCAAGAGAGTTTACATAGTTTCCAGCTTCATCTCTTGCAGAAATAACATAATAGTAATCTCCGTCTGGAACTTTTGGCGATACAAGGTTTGTGCTTAAATCGCCCCATGGAATTGAATACTTTGGAGTTGTGCTTCCAGCTTCATATAAATAAAGCATTATTGAAGAAGTATCTATACCAGAGTTATTTGGATACTTGCCTTTAGAAGTGTTCTCGTCTGCAAAAGTAACTTTTGAAACTAAATTTGCAGCTGTAACTTCTTCGAACGAAGTAAGCGTGTTTGCTATCGTCGGAACTTGCTTGTCAATAAACTTAACGGCTACATTCTCTTGAGTTGCTTTAAGTTTAGCGATATTTGAAGCGTCAATTGTTTGATCGCCGTTTGTCTTGAACGTTAGTGAACCGTTGGCAGTTAAAGCACTTTGCTTAATTTCATCGCCATTGTTTTCTTTTGTCCAAGATAAATTAATATCGCTTGTAACGCCGTAAGTAACTGTAACGTCTTGGTTTGTCCAAGCGGTTACGTTTGAGCCAGAAGTAATAACTGGTTTTGAAGCATTGATAACAACTGGGCCAGAACCGCCAGTTCCAGTAGATGGATATTTTATTGTGCCATCTTTGTTATTATCTTGCTTTTCGCCACTTGTGTTAATCGTGTTTCCAGCGTTGTCTTGAATATAAATATCGTAAGTATATTCGCCAGCTGGAACTAGAGTGTCTGGGAGATTAAATTTGCCGTTTGCATCTTTTTTAATCTCAATAGGTTTAGCAACTGAATCGTTCTTGTCATAAAGAACAAGAATTGTTTTGCTATCGTCAATTTGCGCTGCGCTATCTTCGTCGGTTAGACCATTATCGCCCAAGTCTTTGTACGTTATCTTGTCAAAGTCGCTCGCGGTAACAATTAGGCCTTCCCCGCTTGGAAGAGCAGTTAAATCGTCAAATTGAGGATAGGTTTTGTCAATAAACGAAACAGAAACAACTGCTTGCGTTGCGTTTTGATTAGCGATGTTCGAAGCGTCAACAGTTTGAGATCCATTAGTTTTGAAAACCAAAGAACCGCTAGTGTCTAAAGTGTTTTGTGGTTTTTTGTCGCCATCGTTTTCTTGTGTCCAAGCCAAAGTGATTTTACTATTTACATCGTATTTTATAGTAACGTCTTGGTTTGTCCAATTGGTTGGAACGTCCTCAGGCTTAATAGTTGGGGCACTTGTGCCAATAACAACTGGGCCAGAACCGCCAGTTCCAGTAGATGGATATTTTATTGTGCCACCGTTATTATTATCTTGCGTTTTGCCGCTTGTATTAATCGTGTTTCCAGCGTTGTCTTGAATATAAATATCGTAAGTATATTCGCCAGCTGGAACGCCAGAAAGATCAAAGCTATCTGTAGCTTTTTCGCCTTTCTTGATTGGAATAGCTGGTTTTGATGGATCGTTCTTGTCATAAAGAACAAGAATCGTTTTGCTATCGTCAATTTGCGCTGCGCTATCTTCGTCGGTTAGACCATTATCGCCCAAGTCTTTGTACGTTATCTTGTCAAAGTCGCTCGCGGTAACAACTAGGCCTTCCCCGCTTGGAAGAGCAGTTAAATCGTCAAATTGAGGATAAGTTTTATCAATGTTTCCAACTGTAACTGTTTTTGGATCGGCGTTCATGCCCGAAACAGTCGTAGTGGCATCAAGTTGAACGGTTCCGTTGCTTGTGAAAACAAGTGATCCAGCAAATGGATCATCAAGAGGCGTTACGGCTGAATCAAAAACATTGCTAATAAAGCCAGATTCAGTAACTGAACCAAGGCCTGTGCCGTCAGATTTTGCTTCGTAGCCAATAGTAACATCTTTGTTTGTCCAAGTGCTTGAAGTTGCGTCAGGTGTAATTACAGCTTTATCAGCGTTAATTACAATTGGACCAGTAGTTCCAGGACCAGTTGGAGGGTTAATTCCAGTGTCTGGAGGTGTCAAGTTGTTAGTTCCTCCGTTGGAATCAACGTAGTTTCCTGCTTTATCTCGGGCAGTAATTACATAAGTATAGTTTCCAGCGGGAACTTTAGAAATATTAGCAAGATCTTTATCTAAATCTACCCATTTTACAGTTATTATTGTAGCTGGATTTTTCGTATTATACAAATACAATACTTTTGTATCTTCGTTAATACCAGAAGCATCGGTTGCGCCAGTATCGCCAAAATCAGCAAAAGTAACAGCGTTAAACTCTTTTTCTGTTACAACTGTGCCAATCGCTGGCAAGTTTGAGATTGTTGGAGATGTTTTATCAATGTTTTGAACATCAATAAACGCTTGTGGCGCTTTGATGCCAACGTTTGAAACAGCGTCAAGTTCAACTTTTCCGTTCGAGGTGAAAATTACTAAACCAGTAAATGGTGAATCTGGCGAAGCGATATTTTTCACGCTGTAACCAGATTCATCAACAGTTGCCAAACCAGTACCAATTTCTGTAACAATATATTTATAGGTTTGGTCTTGGTTTGTCCAAATTGTTGATGGAACTTGTGGAACAATTGTTGGAGCGCCAGCGTTAATTGTTACTGGACCGTTATCGCCTTTGCCTGGGTCTGTTTCTGATGGTAGACCTGTAATTGGTTGACCTGAAGAATCAGTAAAGTTTCCAGCGATGTCTTTTGTGACAACGGTGTAAGTATATTGACCAGGTGCAACCACGCCTTTATTATCTATATTTTTCAAGTCAGTCCAATTAATTTTAATTGGTAGTCCGCCTTTTACATTATATAGATAAACAAAAGTGTTTGAGTCATCAATGCCAGAAGCATCAGTTACTCCGCTTAAGCCATTATCGCCCAAATCAGCAAAAGTGATTTTGCTGAAATCAGCTGAAGTCGCTTGCGAACCAGTGACTGGCTTGCTTGATAAATCAATCGTTGGAGGAGTTTTGTCAATAAACGTAACGTTAACTGAATTAGTTCCAGTAAGCACGCTTTGTGGATATGATGAAGTTGCGGTTACGTTTAAAACGCCGTTTTTAGTGAAGACGATAGCATCACTAATATGTGTTTCTGGAGAATTTGGAACGATATTAACAAGTGCATCTGCATCTTTTTGATGAGTTACACTTGCAATATCGTTATATGCATCTACTAACTTAGCTTCGTAAGTAATAGTAACATCTTGGTTTGTCCAGCTCGTTACATTTCCTTTAAAAGAAATCGTTGGGGCAGCCGCTGGTGCCCAATATGCATATACGTGAGTTGTTTTTGTAATTGGCATATCTTGAGTAACTTCGGTGCCAGTTCCGTCTGCATTTGTGAACCAACCCATAAAGGTATGATTTGGGCGAGTTGGTTCAGTTGGAAAAGTGATTTTTGCGCCTGGTTCAATATCATTGATTGTACTTGGGTTTGCATCTATAGCATCAGGAGCGTTCTTGTCAAAAATTACGCTGTAGTTAACAGTCATCAAAATTTTTGAGAACTTTACAGAAGAAAGTTCAGAACAAGAATGAGCATTATATGATACTAGAGGGCCAAATCCATTATTTCCTGTGTCTACAAGAGGAACTGATACCGTAAAAGCAGGAGTTGCATCAAGGTTTCCGCTTGCAAGATAGTTTGACTGCTTAATTACTATGCTAGTAGGTAAAATGTCCATGTCTACTCGCATGATACCTGTTCCTGTTAAAGTAAATGGAGTTACAGAGGTACTATAAGCTGGATTTGAACCATTATGAAAAGAGTTTACATCCATATTTATAGGATCAACATAAACACTTCCGGCTGTTGGGCTGGAAAATAAGAAACGAACAAGATAGCCTGTAACGTTCGTTCCAGAAATTTTAGAGTTAACTAGAAATCCTAAGCTTCTCACAGTATGAGTTTTAACATTTTTAGCATTAATATCAAAGCCAACTGTTTTAACATCTGTTCTGGTCGTTGGATATAATAAGAAATCAGTATATCCAGTAGTGCCATAGCCTACAAAAGTTATTTCGGCACTGCTTCCAGAGCCTTCTACCCAAATGTGTTGAGAAAAATCTCTTACAGTGGGCGAAGCAACGTTAAGAATACTACTATTTATAGTGTCGATATCACTAATCAATATAGTTGATTTAGGATCATCAAAACTAAAATATGGATGCAAGCCTTCATATGTATTATGAGCGGCACTTCCCCAATAGTTATCGTATTTGTGCCACCCCGAAAGGTCAGCGGGGTCAATTCCTCCAGTTAACGCACGTAAACCAAAAGATCTAGCTGAAAAGCCTTCAGGCGGGGCTTGAGCGGATTCGCTGGCTGCTCGTGAAGCTGCAACGGCGACATCAATTTCTTCTTGGGTTTCTGTTCCATGTGCTCCACGAAAAGTTGAAACTTCTGGCGTGGCAGTTGGTTCGACCGTTGCTTCTGGTGAAGCAGTTGGTTCAGGCGTTGCAAAAAGCGAAACGTCTGGCGTTGGGGTTACTAGAGTAGGTTCAAGAGTTGGTAACGGAGAAGGGGAAGTTACAACTTCAGATGCTTGCTGACTAATATTAGTAGTAGTAGTAGGGTCTACTAGACCCCCAGTATTTTCGGTTGCGTAGGCAGCGAGTGGCTGCACTGTGGAAAAAAGCATTGTGAAGCTGAGCAATAGTGCGCAGATTTTGGCGAATTTTTTTCTGTTCATGTTTTCTTATTCTCTCCTCTTTTTTATTTTGTGTGAATTTTTTCGTGACACGCTCTCACCACTTTGCCGGCAGTTTGAGGCGAGGGCTTCTCAAGTTCTTAAGCTAAGTTTATAACTCTTAGCGAGCGAGCCCCGTGTGTCCCACGGATGGGATGCAAGACAAAACAAATCAAAACAATCAACCACGACGATTGACTTGCGCAGCAAACGAATCGACGTAATTGCTTGGCAAAGAAATGTTTAATGTCTATAGCTATTTTGTAGCGTTAAGCTAAAATTGCTACTGCGCTTACCGTATAATAACCAAGTATCGCAAATATTGCGCTTATTAAATATATAGATATACGATAAAGCAATTATTAGAATAAAATATACAAAATATAGCACCGTAACTAATTATATATTTATTTAAGTTATTGTCAATAATGTATAAAAATGTTAACAAAATGACAAATTACAAAAAATAAAAAAAGATAAATTTTTATTCAAATTCGTGTATAAAAGTCAACGATATGCAGAAAACTTAATTATTAACAATCTATAAACAAAACACAAAATATTATAGCATTAATTCGAGTACTAAAATAATTAAATTATATATGTGACTTTTATAGATTATTGTATTTACACAAGAAATAAAGTATAATTAGTCGTTAAGTTTTAATTAGTATAACGACTTTTAATATAATACTATTTTTAGAAATAAAATAAATATAAAAACAGGAGAAAATTTATGAAAAAAAGTATAAGTTTAAAAAAAGTCCAAAAAGATGCAGAAGAACTCTTTAGAATGGGCAAGTTTTTTTGTTCAGAAGCAATAATCGCTTCTATTAGAGAAAACATTGACCCAGAAATGCCCGAAAGCATTATCGCCGTTGCGTCGGGTTTCCCAGTCGGCGTTGGGCGGTCAAAATGTATGTGCGGCGCGGTTTCTGGTGGAATCATTGCGCTTGGTTACTTTTTCGGCAGAACAAAACCGAACGGTAGCGAAGTGAATAACACGCTAATTCTTGCAAACGAGCTTCAAGCTCACTTTAGAGAAAATCACAAAGTTCTTTGTTGCTCGGTTCACACAAAGGGCATGGACATGGCAAGCGGAGAACACAAAGATCAATGCGTCGCTTTTACGGGTGAAATGGCTTACAAAACCGCCGAAATTATTGCAAGAGAACTAAAGCTAGAAGTTTATTAAAATAAAAATAAAAAATTGCGAGAAGAAATATGAATATAATTAAAAAAACTCCAATTCCAATCGCTGGTCTTGCGCTGGGCATTGCGTCGCTCGGAAACTTGCTCGGTTCTCAATCTATTATTATCAAAAATATATTGGGAATAATTTCGGCTATAATTATAATTTTATTAATAACAAAACTTATTATTTCGAAAAAAAGTGATATAATAAATGAACTAGACAATCCAGTTGTTTTGAGCGTTTCGCCAACGTTTTTTATGGCGATTATGGTTTTAGCCACTTACATTGCGCCGATTAATAAAGCTATTTCCCAAATTATTTGGTTAGTCGCACTAGTATTACAGCTAATTTTAGTGGTTTATTTTATCACAAAATATTTGCCGAAATTTAAGTTAAACATAAATAGTGTGTTTCCAAGTTGGTTTATCATTTTTTCTGGCTTTGTAATCGCAAGCGTAACTGCGCCCGCGGTTGAAATGGTAGCAGTAGGTAAAATTTTGTTTTATATTGGACTAGTTGGCTATTTTGTTATGTTACCGATTGTTTTATATCGAGTGGTAAAAATTAAGAATATACCAGAACCAGCTGCTCCGACGCTAGCGATTTTTATTGCGCCGATTAATCTTTGTTTGGCTGGATATTTATCGTCTTTTTCAGAAGGACCAAAAAATTTAATTCTTCTATATGTAATGGTATTTTTTGCGGCTGTTTCAACGCTGGTTATTTTAATACAAATGCCGAAATTAATAAAATCAAAATTTTACCCAAGTTTCAGCGCTTTTACTTTTCCGTTTGTTATTTGCGCAATCGCGTTTAAAATGTTTAGCGCATTTTTGATTAAATCAGGAGCAGGGTTTAATATTGCCCCAGTTGCAAAAACGCTTGAATATCTTGCAATATTTTTTGTGGTTTATGTGCTCGCACACTATATTAAGTTTTTGCTAAAAAATAAATAATAAATAAAATATAAAAACCTAGAAAAGAGAATGATTTGAATATTCTTAACTTAGAGCCAATCAGCTCAACCAATAATAAAATTACAAACGCAATTAGCTCTATTAATCTTGGCGAAGAGCAAGTGGAGTTGCTAGAATCTATAGGAAGAGTGATTTCGCAAGACATATTTTCGCCAATAGATTTGCCCCAATTTAACAGGTCTATTTATGACGGATACGCTGTTTTTGCAAGAGATGTTATTGGCGCGTCAATAAAAACACCAGTAATTTTAAAATTATCTGGTACTGTATTAGTGGGTAAAACTTTTGAGCAAAAACTTGAAAAAAACCACGCAATCTATGTTCCGACTGGTGGAATAATTCCGATTAACGCAGACGCTATAGTTATGATAGAAGATACTAGAAAAAATAATCAAGAGCAAGAATTAGAAAATTGCGAAATAAGTATTTTTAAATCATCAGAAGCTGGTTTTGGTATTGCAATAATTGGGGAAGACATGAAAAAAAATAGCATTGTTTTGCAAAAGGGCTCAGCCCTTCGTGCGCAAGACGTGGGAGCACTTTGCGCAATCGGCAAAACAAAAATTAGCGTTTGCAAAAAACCAAGATTTGCGATTTTTTCAACGGGTAACGAAATAATTCCACCTTCGCAAACACCAAAATTAGGCGAAATTAGAGATATTAATTCCAGCACAATCGCTGCCTTAGTCGCTCAAGAAGGCGGCGAAGTTGCGCAAATCAGTATTATTAAAGATGATTATAGCTTAATCAAAACAAGTGTAGAAAGAGCAATGGAAATTTGCGACGTGGTTATTATTTCAGGCGGAAGTTCGGTCGGAAAAGACGATAAAACGGCGCAAATTATCGGCGAATTGGGTGAGCCAGGAATAATGACGCAAGGAATGGCGATCAAACCAGGAAAACCCACAATCGTTGGTAAAGTGCAAAACAAAATACTTTTTGGCTTACCTGGTCATCCTTGTTCGTCGATTATGGTTTTTCAGGCGATTGTTAAGCCCATGATTCACCAAATGCTTGGGAAAGCTCCATCAAAAATTTTATCCCAAACTGCGATTTTGTGTGACTCGGTCAGGTCAGATCCGCAAAAACAAACTTATCAATCCGTAAAGCTTGTTCAAGAAGATAACCAAATTTTAGCAAAACCTGTTTGGGGAAAATCTGGCTCAATTATGGTTCTTTGCGAAGCCGATGGATATATTATTATTCCGGTTGGGCAATCTGGCGAAGAAAAAAACAAACAAGTGGAAGTGTTCTTGTTTTAATAAAAACACAAGAATTACTCCCAGTTTTTAAGTTGCGCTTTCATCCAAGTGCTTAAATCAAAATTGTAAACTTGAATCAAATTTTCTTGCGTTAAAACTTTTTTAGAATCGCCAAGTGCAATAATATTGCCGTTGTTTATTAACATAACTTTTGTTGAAAAGGCAGCCGCTAAATTCAAATCGTGCACAATAGAAATTACGCAACGGTTTTCTCTTTTTCGCCAAAGATTAATGATTTCAAAAAGCGCAATTTGATGCTCAATATCAAGGCTATTTGTGGGCTCATCAAAAATCAATAGATTTGCGTTTTGTGCAAAAGCGCGCGCAAGAAGCACCCGTTGTAATTCTCCGCCAGAAAGAGTGGTTATTTTGCGATTTTGCAAGTGTGAAATTCGAGTAGTTTCAAGCGCTTTGTCAATACTTTCATTGTCTTGCGCCGAAAGCTTTTGGAAAAAATCATCATTATATGCATATCGACCGATTGCAACAGATTCTCGAACAGTAAAAGAAAAATAGCTTGAATTTTCTTGCGATAGGACGGCGATTTTTTTCGCGAGCTCTTTTTTATTATAATCTAAAATATTTTTATTTTGAAAAAATGCGTTGCCAGTATGCTTTACGGTGTTCATTATGGCTTTTATTAACGTCGTTTTTCCGCAACCATTTGGCCCAACGATGATTAATAAATCATGGGCGTTAACGCAAAAATTTATATTATTTAGTATTTTGTTTTTATTAAATTCAACGCTTATATTTTTGACTTCTAATATAATAGTGCTCCTTATTTTAATTATTTTAATTATTTTAATTTAAATTAGTTTTATTATTCTTGTAAAAAATAATCGCAAAAACAATTGCACCAATAATAGAAGTAATAATCCCAATTGGAAGCTCAAGAGGGCTAAAAAGCGTTCTGCTAATTAAATCGCAAAGCATTAAAAAAACACCCCCGAATAACGCAGATTCTGGGAGCAATTTTTTATGTGATGGACCTGAAATCATTCGAACAACGTGAGGAATAACGAGACCCACAAACGCAATGTTTCCCGAAACCGAAACCGATGCGCCACAAAGAATTGAAATAAAAATGAGAATTAGCAATCTCGTTTTTTTTACGTTAACGCCGGTATAAGCCGCTTGTGTTTCGCCAAAAGAAAAAACGTCGAGCTCACGAGAATTTAGCAGTATTCCAGAAATGCCAATAATTGCAAAAATACCCATCCAGGCAACGCTTGACCAGCCACGCCCAGAGAGCGAACCCATTGACCAAAATACTATATTTTTAATCGCATCGCCAGAAAAAGCAATAACCAAGCTCGTTACGCTGCTCGCAAGCATTGTGAAAATAATACCCGTCAAAATTACGGTGTTAGAAGAAAAGTTTGAGTCTATTTTTCTCGAAAAACTCAGGATTATTAGCAAGCTAACAAAACTCGAAATTATGCTCGCAATGCTTATTCCAAGTTTTGAAAAAAAGATTGCTTGCGCGCCTAGTCCAATAAACAAAACTGCTCCAAGCGAAGCTCCGGCGGTTATTCCGAGGGTTGAACCGTCCGCAAGTGGGTTGCGAATTAACCCTTGCATGGCTGCGCCCGCCGTTGCCAAGCTTGCGCCGACGATAAAACTTAGCAAGACGCGGGGCAGGCGCAAAGACCAAATTATTGAGTTGTATTTTTCGAGATTTTCAAAATTTGTGTTTAATATATTATTGCTGATTATTTTTATTACTATGGCAAATTTAATATTAACGCTGCCAATGCTTACGCAAAAAATAAACATAAAGATTAAACACAAAAACAAAAATATTATTCTTGCTTTTTTATTAAATAATTTTATAATAAAGCTCGCTTAGTTTTTTTGGTAAAATTTAAAATAAAAAATAAATAAATATTATTTATAGATATTATCGAAAATTTGATTGGCGGCTTCCACAAGCCTTGGGCCACCGCGCGAGGTCATATCTGGATCGACAGCAAAAACGTTATTGTCTTTTACTGCGGAAATATTTTCCCAACCTTTGCGAAGTTTTATCTCGTCTATAGGATTTTGCACGCCGTCAATAATTAAAGCCGTTGTTATAATAACATTTGGATTGCGCTCAATTACTTGTTCTTGAGAAATTGCGCTCCAACTATTAGTATCAAAAAAGATATTATCCAGCCCTGCTATATACAAAATTTCGTTTTGAAAAGTATCCGCGCCGCTTGTCCATAATCCATATTGAAGAGGAGAAATTTCGATATAGGCAGTTTTTCGCGTTACTAGTTTTGATTTTTCTTGAAGAGCTAAAAAGTCGCTTTTCATACTGTTAATTAATTGTGTGGCTTGTTTGGTTTTTCCCGTGATTAAACCAATGCGCTCGATATTTTCGTAAGTGCTTAAAATACTAGTGGCATGATTAATAACAACCGTTGCTCCAGAAGCGCTAAGTGCGTCATAATCAGACGCTTTTTGTGCCATCGTTCCGAGAATTATACAATCGGAATCAAGCGCAAGAATTTCTTCTAAATTTGTGTTTGCGCCCGTTGCCAGTTTTGGTTTTTCTGAAGTTTCAGCGGGAAAGTTGCAATATTCGCCCAGCGCAATAATTTTATCTTGTGCGCCGAGTGCGTAGAAAATTTCAACGTCGGACGGGCTTAGCACGATGATTTTTTCAGGCAAAACATCTAAAGTGATTTGTTTTTTTGCATCGTCGATAAAACTTATAGCTTTAGCTGGTTTTGAAGCTTGTGTTTGGGTCGGAGCGACTGGCTTTGCGCAAGAGGATAATGCAAGCATAAATATTAAGCTTGAAATTATCAATATTTTATTTAGTTTGGTTTTATTCAAATTTATTCTCCTGATTTTTATCTTAATTTTATTATACCGTAGATTAAATTAAAAATAAATTAAAATTAATAATAGTTGGAATAAAAAACAGTTGACAAAACTATAATTAGAAATATAATATAATTAAAGACAAAAGAGTTCACAAAAATTTAATATATCCTGCGCATTTGCGCATTACTGGATTGTTACTGTTTAATCAGGCAAAACCGATAATTTACTTTATTGGCTTTGCCTTTTCTTTTTCTAAACCCTAGTTGTTTAAGCATTTGGGAGGTGTTCAATTACATGCTTATTATCAAGAAAATTATTAATAATAATATAGTTGTCGCTTTTGAACAAAAAGACCTAAATAAAAAACATAACGAGCAAATTTTAATGGGAAAGGGGCTAGGGTTTGGAAAAAAAAGCGGTAGCGTAGTTGATGAATCCCTCGTTGAAAAAAAATATAAAACTCAAGAAACCCAAAATATAATTAAAGCAAAAAAAAATGATTTTTTAAAATCTAAAGCACAAGAAGCGCAAGATATTAATATTACTAAAAGTTATAATTATATCGTTGAGAATATTCCAGCGCAATATATCGACGTTTCACAAAAAATTATTGACCACGCTCAACAAACTTTTTCAACCACGATGGACGTTTCGCTTTGCATGGCTCTTATTGATCACATTCATTTTTCAATAGACAGGTTTAAAAAAGGGCTACTGCTCAAAAATAATATGCTTTGGGAAATGGAAACTCTTTATCCGGAAGAATTCAAAGAAGGCGTTTATGCGCTAGAAATATTAAATAAAGAGTTCAATATTAATCTTCCAATGGACGAAGTGGGGTTCATCGCTTTGCATTTTATCACCGCTAGACTTTCAGATAGCATGGAAAACGTGTTTGACATAACCACAATGACTCAGGAAGTTCTTAACATAATAAAACTTAATTTTCAAAAAGATTTCGACCAAGAAAGTTTTGAATATCGAAGGCTTGTAACACATCTTAAATTCTTTGCTCAAAGAACGATTAAAGCCAATCATAAAAAAAATCAAATAAATACAAATAAAAATAAATCTAAAAACATAAATTTAATAAAAGAAAATATAGTTAAAAATATAGATAATAATTTAGAGCAAAATATTAAAAAAAATAAAAACATAAATAAAAATATAGATATAGAAGACGATCTTCTCGCAATTATAAAAATAAAGTACCCTGAATCATACTCTTGCGCAGAGAAAATCAGCGTTTATTTTCATAAAAATTATGATATTAATATTTCTCAAGACGAACAGCTTTATTTAACCGTTCACATTCAAAGAGTTATTTTTAAATAAAAATAAAAAAATTAATTTATAAATAAAATAAAATAATTAGGAGAAAACAATGGCAAAAGATTATAGCATTTTAGCCAAAAACATTGTCGAACTCGTCGGTGGAAAAGAGAACATCGAAAATTTAGACCATTGCGCAACCCGTTTAAGATTTATTCTCACGGACATAAAAAAAGCCGATGCGAAAAAACTCGAAAAGCTCGACGGAGTCGTCACTACCGTTCTTATGGGCGTTCAATTTCAAGTCGTTATTGGAAACGACGTTGCTTTTGTTTATGATGAAATTAATAAATTCGCTGGATTATCAGGCGCAAAAAAATCTACAGTAAAAAAGAAATTCGGTGCCAGCACTGTAATTGACGTTATTTCGGGAATCTTCGGGCCTGTTTTGGGCGTTATGATGGGCGCTGGTATGCTTAAAGGCGTTTTGGCGATTATTGGGCTGCTTGGTTGGCTTCCAGCGGATTCTGGAGCGATGGTCGTTTTTACTGCCATTGGTGATACTACTTTTTACTTTTTGCCTGTTTTGCTTGGTTTCTCCGCCGCAAAGAAATTCGGCGCAAGTCCATTTTTGGGCGCAGTGGTTGGAGCGGCTCTTTTGCATCCAAATCTAGCGGTTCTCGCAACGGCTCCCCATGCTTTTTTTGGTATTCCTCTTACAGCCGCAAGCTATTCTTCAACAGTTATTCCAATTATTATCGCTTGTATCGCTCTTGCACCTCTTGAAAAATTTCTTAAAGAAAAAATTCATCCAAACATTCGCAATTTTATGACACCTTTTTTATGCTTAGCAATTATTGTTCCAGTTACACTTCTTGTGTTCGGACCTTTTGGAAATATGCTTGGCGCAGGGCTTGCATGGTTGTTTAACACCGCTTACGCTGCTAGTCCACTTATCGCTGGTGCTATTATGGGTGGATTATGGCAAGTATTCGTTATGTTCGGAGCACATTGGGGCATTGTTCCTGTTATGTTAAACAACTTTGCAATCAATGGCTCTGACGTTATCAGTGCTCTCGTTGCTTCTGCAATTTTTGCTCAAGCTGGGGCTTCAATCGGCGTTGCTCTCAAATCTCGTGATCCAAAAATGAAATCCCTTGCAAGCTCAGGAACAATAACAAGTTTAATGGGAATCACAGAACCAACGATTTACGGTGTTACTCTTAAACTTAAAAAACCATTTATCATCGCTTGCATCGCCGGCGCAATTGGTGGAGCTATCACAGGTATTGGCGGCGGTAAATCTTATATACAAGGAATGATGCCAAGTATTTTAGCCATTCCTTCTTATATTGGACCTGGATTTGCGACGACTATGATCGGAATCGTCGTCAGCTTTGTTCTCGCAGCCGTTGGAACTTTCTTCGTTGGTTTTGATGAAGATTTAGACGATTCAGATGAAGGAGATTTAGCTCCAGTTAAAAATCAAGAATTTACAAGCACAAAAATCGCCTCTCCAGTTTCTGGAAAAACAATTGATTTGGAAAGAGTTAACGATCAGGTTTTTTCTAGCTTAGCTTTGGGCAAAGGCGTTGCCATTATTCCTAGCGATGGAAAAATCGTTTCTCCAGCCGACGGAGTGCTTGTTTCGCTTTTTCCAACCAAACATGCTTTGGGAATTATAACAAATCAAGGCGTTGAAATTCTAATTCACATTGGGCTAGATACTGTAAAACTAGAAGGAAAATATTTCACTGACCACGTTAAACAAGGCGATCGTGTTAAACTGGGTCAACTCTTGATGACTATTGACATTGATAAAATTAAAGAAGCGGGTTACGATATTACTACGCCCGTTATTGTCACAAACGCTGGAGAATATTCGGAAATCTCAGCGATTTGTGAAACTAATTCTAGCGTTAATACTGGCGATGATCTAATCAAAATTACTAAATAATTTAATCAAAAATTTTAAATATACAGGAGAATAATTTACATGAGCAATACAAACAAATTTCCAAAAGATTTCCTTTGGGGCGGCGCAATCGCTGCCAACCAAGCAGAAGGCGCATACTTAACTGACGGAAAAGGGCTTTGCGGGGCTGATATTATGCCTTGCTCAAAAGCAAAATTCGCTACTATGCTTGATCCCAAAAAGCTTCGTGAAGCAGTTGAAAACCCAGAATTGTTTAATTATTATCCAAGCCATAACGCAATTGATTTTTACAGTAATTACAAAGAAGACATTGCGCTTTTTGCAAAAATGGGTTTCAAAACGTTCAGAACTTCAATCGCATGGAGCAGGATTTTCCCAGAAGGCGATGAAAAAGAACCAAATCAAGCAGGCTTAGAATTCTATGATAACTTAATCGATGAGTGCCTAAAATATAATATCGAACCGCTTATCACTATTTCACATTACGAAATGCCTCTTGGATTAACAAGAAAATATAACGGTTGGCTCGATAGAAAAGTAGTTGGCTTTTATGAAAACTACGCAAAATTGTTCAACCGATATAAAAACAAAGTTAAATATTGGCTAACTTTCAATGAGATTAACATTAATTTCCACGTTCCGTTTCTTGGAGCAGGCGCTATTCTTGAAGAAGATGATCAAAAAATGCAAAACTTATACCAACTAACTCATCACCAATTTATCGGCAGTGCACTCGCCGTCAAAGCTTGCCACGAAATTTGCCCCGATGCGAAAATCGGTTGCATGGTTCTTGGAATGATGAATTATCCATATAGTTGCAACCCAAAAGACGTTTTGAACTCAATGGAAGCAGATGAACAAATGTACTTTTTTGCAGACGTTCAAGTGCGCGGAAAATACCCAAGCTATTCACAAAAAACGTTTAAAAAACACAATATAAAGCTTGAAATCCTTGATGGCGATGCAGAAATATTGAAAAATAATACAGTCGATTTTATTTCGTTCAGCTATTACGCAAGCGCAGTTTGCAAAGCCGAAAAAACTCAAGAAGAAATGGCTCAAGGAAACATTCTTTCAGGCGTTCGCAATCCACACGTCGAGCGTTCGCAATGGGGATGGGAAATTGACCCAATAGGCTTGAGAATTCTCATGAATAGATTATATCAACGCTATGAAAAACCGTTATTTATCGTCGAAAATGGCTTGGGTGCTCGTGATGAAATTAACCAAGACGGCGAAATTATTGACGACTATAGAATTGACTATATGGCAAAACACATTGAGCAAATTGCCGAGGCAATAAACGACGGAGTCGAAACAATGGGCTATACTTCGTGGGGTTGTATCGACGTAGTCAGCGCTTCAATGGGCGAAATGAGCAAACGCTATGGCTTTATTTACGTCGACAGAGACGACTTGGGAGTTGGCTCAAACAAGAGAATTGAGAAAAAAAGCTTTAACTGGTATAAACAAGTTATCGAAACAAATGGCGAATGCTTGTTTAAATAAAATCAAAATTAACTAAATAAATTAAAGCACGCAAATTAATTTTTGCGTGCTTTAATTATAGTAATAATCTATATTACTTGTTTTTTCGCATAAAAATATAGAAACTAATAATTAAATTTAAAATATATTTGATTATTTAACAAAAACGCTTGATAATGCTGATAGAATAGAATAGAATAGTAAGTGAGATTATAATCTTTTTTAATCCATCTTAAAAGCCTAGCTAGCTTTCGAGAAAACAAGAAAACTAAACAAATAAGATTTAGGAGAAAAGATTTGAAAAAATTAATCGCGCTTACGCTATCAATAACTCTTGCTCTTTCCTCACTCTCTTTTACAAATACAAATACCGACTTAGAAAATAATATCCAAAACAATAATTTATTAGCAACTCAACAAGAAAGTAGTTTGAAAATTGATGAAGAACCTATTAATGCTGAAAATATTAAGATAACTAAAAATATTATTACAATTCCAGTTCCTGATGAGGCTGTTATTTATGCTAAAACGAATTTTAAACGATTTCTTTCTGGAATGGACGAATTTTTTAATATTGCACCTGATAATATACAACTTGGAACTCCGTTTGTTCCAAATAGCGCAGTAGGCAATGTTTATATTTTCCCTGTTATAAATTTAGGACAGATTGTAGCAACTTTTGAAGTATACTTAGATAGTAGCGACGCATATCAAGGAGTACTTTCAACCTATTACGCTGAACCACTACAAAAAACAATAGTAGAAACAAAAGAAACTTTTTTGGTTGATTTAGTAGAACCAACTAATCCTAGTGAAGGTGCTATTGTTAAGGCAGTAAAAACACAAGAGACAGTGGCTAAAATTGCTAATTTAAATGAATTTAAAAGCAAAGCAAGCCCAATTGCTTTAGAAACAAATTATATAGCTGTAGATGTATTCGAGCCTATCGAGTTTGATAAAATGCCAAACTTTGTAGCATTTTCATCAAGATACAAATCTAACAATTTAAGTGTTGCTTTTACTGAGCAACAAACAGATGAGTCGTGGTGCAATGCGTTTTCGGGGGCGGCAATAATTCGATATAAACTTGGGACAAGTTCTCCGAGTGCTATTACGTTAATGCGGCATCAATATCCTTCTTCACAAATTAGTTTGGCTGAGTTGAAATTAAAGGCTCTATATAATAATTATTTAATTAGTTATGCGAAATCAAGGGGATTATATCCAAGCGAATTTTCGGGAATATTGCGTTCAGATACGATTACGTCCTCGATTGATAATAATTCACCAATTTTGATTCAAGGAAATAGATACACAGATTACAAATTTAAAGGAAGGCATGCTATGGTTATTACTGGATATGCAGATTATGGCTCGGTATTTTCAGTATGGAATCCTTGGCACACTTACGCAGTGTTATGCTCTAGTTCGGCAACTTCAATTACGTACAATACAAGTGGTGGCGAAAGAACATATTATTTCGATGGTGGAATATATAATTGGTAAACTATAACTAGAAATATATGACACTATTTAATTGTAGAGTTATTAATAAAAGGAGTTTTATTATGATTCGATTATGTAAAACATTCTTTATTTTAAGTATTTTTTTAATAATAACTGCTTGTGGCAATCAAAAACAAGGAATTATTTCTCCAAACTCAACTTGGGTACATGTTATGGAAAATACTTATCTACCAACACCAAACGAAGAACAACTCAACAAGTTCGAAGTTAATCCTTCAAATTTTCCTTCTCAATATATTCTTTTCAATAATAAATTATACGTGAATTCTAACGTGCCCCCCATTCTTACGGGTACCAAAGATTATAACAAACTATTGCGAGATATTACAGAAGTTGGAAGGATATTGTCCTTGGTAGAAGAATCGGAGATACCCAAAAAAGAAAAAGAGTCAAATTTTGCCGCAGTAGGTTCGAGACTATATGTTAATAAAGAACAAGAATATGCGGATAAATTATATATTATAGATTCGGTTCGACAAATTATAATTCTTGTAGAGGAAAAATTAAAATAAAAAAATAAAACTAAAGAGCAATGCGTAATAAAATGCATTGCTCTTTTTTATTTTTATTTAATAGAACTTACGATTTTTTCAAGCTCAGAAAGAGCTAGAGGGTTTTCATTGTTTTCGCAAAAAAGAGTAAAGTTTAATCCATCTTTTTCCCAAAGAATTGTTTGATTTTCGACAATAGCTACTTCTATTTTTTCGCCGTTAATATCTATTTGTTTTTTGCTAATTTCGCCAGTTGTAAAAACAGCTCCAGAGCCTTCCATGCCATCGGGCAAATTTAAATCAAGAATGCTTAAAGAAAATCCATCATTAGTCGTTTTGTTAATATAGTTTAATTCGATTTGTGTCATAGCTTCAAAGCTTTTAATTTTTTCAAGTTCATAACCATTAGGAATATAGGCTGGAAGAGCAAGTTTTTTGTCTTTTAGTTTTAATTGAGCTTCTTCTAAGCTAACTATTTGTGTTTTAAGACTAGCCCCATCGGCAAATTCGACTTTGGTTTTATCGTCAGTACTAAGAGCATCGGCGTGTTGATTAATATTATTTATGCTATCAGGATCAACCTGCGTAACTTTAGTGCTACCAATTGTGAACTGTTTTTTGATTATTAGCGCAATATCTTGCGCAAAAGCAGTTGTTGAAATACCAATCGCAAGTGCAAATGTGCAAGCGACGATTAGAAGTGTTTTTTTGTTCAGTCTTTTAATTTTATTGTTTTGCATTTTATATTCTCCAAAATTTTTATTATTATTTTTAGTATTATCTTTATTTAAGTTGCTTAATATATTTTGATAAACTTGTTTTTTATTGCTTTCTTTGCTAAAATCGCACTTTTTTAGATTTTCTTCAAGACTATCAAAGCTAGTATTTTTTTTATTATTTAGTTTGGTATTGTTTTTATTAATCATAGCTTATAGCCCTCATTTATTAATATTTTTTTGAGTTTTTTTAGTAATCGGTGAAGCTTAACGCCGACGCTCGAGCTAGAAGTTCCAATTAATTGAGCGATTTCGGTGTTTTTTAACTCGGCGGCGTATTTTAGTGCGAGCAAATTACGTTCTTTTTGATTAAGCTTTTTTAAAGCAATGCCAAGAATCGCCTTTTCTTCACGCTGAATTAATCTTGATTCGTCGTTTTTATTGTTCGAGATTAACTCAAAAGCGTACTCGTCAATACTTGATATTTTTGGGCTGCGTTTTGCTTTTCGAAAGTAATCAGTAACTATATTTTTTGCAATATATATAATCCATACTTCCAAAATCCCACGGCTGGCATCGAATTGCGCAATATTAATAAATATTTTTTCAAAAATATGGCTGGTTAAGTCTTCTGCGATTTCTCGATTATTTACCCGATACCAACAATAATTATAGACTCGCTTATAATTATTATTAAAAATTTGTTCTTGATTATTTATTTCTGGAAAAATATCATAAATTTTGCTCTCCAAGCTATCACCTTTTTCTAAATATTTTTATTTTATTATTTACTTGTTTTTTAAAAACTTTAATGCATTTTGTTTTATACTAGTTAATACGCAAAAAATCAAAAAGCATTACTAATTATTTTATTTAATTTTATTATTTATTATTTTCCAAAGCTTGTACACAAATTCTTATACTTGATGACACATTCTTCCACTTATGTTATGATATAGTTAGATATTATTTTATGAGAACAAAAGAGGAACAAAGCGCATGAACACAAAAACTTATGGTGCGACCTTCGAATATCGTGGCGCAATGCGATCGATAAAATCAGGACGCAAAGTTCCCAAAAACTATGATTGGTGGGAACCTATTGTTTCGCATTTTATTGATAGAAGCGATGCGTTTCGAATTGAGTGTTGGTTTGACGATTACGAAGGCCTGACCAGCGCCGCCAGATACGGGGCAAGAAACACTGAAGCCGGTGTTAAAATAATTTCCACAATGGAACTCTGGGAAGGGTTTATCGACGATCATTTTCAATACGAATTAGTAAAATCGCCGTTCGATAAAGAAAATAAAATAAAATGGTATTCGATTTTTTTAAAAAGAAATAATAAAACTTTGTTTTGTTCTGAAAAGTACGGCTTGAGTTTGTCTATTTTCGGCGTTAACGAGAGAGATTTGGATTTTTTGAGTAGCCAGTTGCAAGAAGAAGACTTTTCTTTTTATGTTTGGGAAGAAGCAAAAAGCGGGCAAGAAGTTGGGTTCGAATCGCTATTAATGGGCGACGATGATATTTCAAGCCTTATCGATGCGTTGCGCCCAAAGGGCAAACCTGCTTACGCAAAAGATGAAGATAAATATTAATCTAAATATTTAATATTTATATAAATTAGGAGAGAATATTAATGTATAAATACGAAGTCATTATATTCTGGAGCGCAGAAGACAACGCCTATATTGCTGAAGTGCCTGAACTTCCTGGTTGTATCTCAGATGGAGAAACTCAAAAAAAGGCGCTTATTAACATTGAAGTCGTTATTAGTGAATGGATTGCTACCGCTGAATCAATAGGTCGCGAAATTCCAACGCCTCGTGGAAGATTGCGATTCGCATAAATTTAAAATAAAAAAGCAAGCCTATTATTTTTATAATTAGCTTGCTTTTTTGGTGTACCTGGCGGGAGTTGAACCCACGGCCTATCGCTTAGGAGGCGATCGCTCTATCCATCTGAGCTACAGATACTTATTTTTATTTTATTATTTCTATTCTAGTATACTAATAACGCTAATCGCTGTCAAACAATTAAAATTTAAAAATAAATATTATAAAATAAAAAAAGCATTTTTATTTTGTTTTTGCGCAAACTAAAATTATAATAACTATAAATTAGGCAGGTTTATAATTTGAAAAAAGTATTAATTATTACTATGAGTTGTTTGCTATTTATTTCGGGATGCGCAAAAAATCCAGAAATAAATTCGCAAAAAGAAAATATAATTTTGCAAGAAGACGTTGCGCAAGCAGAAACACAAAAACCAACACAAGAATCATCGCCCGAGCCAACCCCCGAATTAACTCCTGAAATAACTCCCGAACCAACTCCAGAAATAACACCTGAACCTAAAAAGCAAGACTTTGGTGAACTCGCGCCTTCAACGACGCTAAGTTATAAAAAACTTATTGAATATAACAAAAAAGATTTGCCCGATAAATTAGAATCTTTTCCAGACAAGAATAAATATAAAGTAGAGATAGATCTAACTAACAATATTTTGAAAGTATTTGATAGTAATAATAACCCGGTTAGATTAATGCTTTGCACAACGGGCGAAAGCAAAACTCCAACGCCTGTGGGAGAATTTGCCATTGGCCCGCGGAAAGAACGCTTTGCTTATTTTGATGAGTTCGAATGTTATGCGCAATATTGGACGCAAGTTTTTCAAGGGATTTTTATTCACTCGGTTTTATACGATGAAAAAGATGATAAAACGCTTAAAAAAAGTAGCTATCGAAACTTAGGCAAGTCAACTTCTCACGGTTGCATTAGATTGACGGTGCCAGATGCAAAATGGATTTATGAAAACATTGCACCGGGAACAAAAGTAGTGGTTCATGAAACAAAAAAAGATAGCCAACTAAAAGAAATGCTAGCGTTGCCAAAAATTAAATAAAATCACTAATTATACGGTTGCTTTGCCGAAGCAAATGACATTGGGTTGAGAGAGTTGATTTTTTATTATAAAAGCTCAATACCAGCGGCTTTGCAACCGTTAATAGTTTGATTATCCCAAACAGAAACTTGAACCTCGCCAATATGTGCTTTTTTAAGAAGAAGCATACATAGCCTTGATTGACCGATACCTCCGCCAATAGTAAGCGGCAACTGTCTTGAAAGTAACATTTTATGATAAGTTAACTCTCTTCGATTGTCACAGTTTGCTTTTTTTAATTGACTGTCAAGTGATTTTTCATCTACGCGAATACCCATTGATGAAATCTCAAAAGCGCACTCTAAAACACTATTCCAAAACAAAATATCGCCGTTTAATGCCCAGTCATCATAATCAGGAGCTCTTCCGTCATGCTTAATTCCAGATTTTAACAAATCTCCGATTTGCATAAGAAAAACCGTCTTGTTTTTCTTTACACATTCATGTTCACGTTCTTTGGGTGAAAGTTCTGGGTACATATCTTCAAGTTCTTGCGTTGTGATAAAATAAACGTCTCTTGATAGTGATTCTTTTAATTGTGGATGCATTGCGTTCACGTTATCTTGCGCGTCGCAAATTGCGCCTACGATTTTATTTACTGTTTCTTTTAAGTAGCCAATGCATCGTGAATCTGAGTCGATGACTTTTTCCCAATCCCATTGGTCAACGTAAATTGAGTGAATATTATCCATTTCTTCGTCACGCCTAACGGCGTTCATATCGGTGTACAGCCCCTCGCCTATTGGAAAGCCATATTTTTGCAATGCTACTCGTTTCCACTTTGCGAGCGAATGAACGATTTGTGCGTTTGAGTTTGTTTCCAAAATATTAAACTCAACGGGGCGCTCTGTGCCATTTAAATTGTCATTAAGACCTGTGTTAGGTTCTACAAAAAGTGGTGCTGAAACTCTTTTTAAGTATAGTGCGTTTGACAATTTGTCTTCAAAAATTCTCTTCACTTGTCCGATCGCTGTTTGGGTTTCGTAGGCTGATAAAATCGTCTTGTAATCGGTAGGCTTTGTTAATTTGCTCATATAAAGCATCCCTTCTGTAAATAAAATATTAAATATTTAAAAACAAAAAAGTGTTCACCAAAAAATAAGCCGTTAGACTATTCTTTGATAAACACCGCTGTTTAACTATATGATGCTACCATGCTTTTTTTTATTTGTCAAATATTATTTACAAGTGTTATAATATAATTCATGAGGAGATTTTTAATATGATTATAGATGAAAAATTAATCGAATATTTGGAAGAGTTGTCATATCTTTCGTTATCAAACGATGAAAAAAAACGTATGAAAGTTGATTTAAAAGAGATATTGCAATATATGTCAAAATTAGAACAACTTGATACCCTAAACATACCTGAACGAAGTCATTCGTTTGATAATACAAACGCTTTTAGAGAAGATATAGTTTGCGATTCTTTTGAGCGAACGCTGATTTTGAAAAACGCACAGTGCAAGAACAGTGAAGCGTTTGAAGTGCCCAAAACAATTAAGTGAGGAAGTTAAGCTTTGAAATTGCAGAATATGAGTGCCATAGAACTTTCAAACGCAATAAAGACTAAGAAAATTGGCGTTGTAGAAGTGGTAAATCAATATATAAATCAGATAGAAAAAACGGATAAAAATTTGAACGCTTTTCTCCAAATATCAAAAGAGAAAGCACTTGCCGACGCAGAAATAATACAAAAACAAATTGATAGCGGTCAAACAATGTCTCTCCTTGCGGGAGTACCGATTGCGCTAAAAGATAATATCTCGACAAAGGGCATAAAAACATCTTGTGCGTCAAAAAGCCTTGAAGAATATATGCCTGTTTTTAATGCCACCGTTTCAGATAAACTTGAGCAAGCAGGCATGATTATTTTAGGAAAACTTAACATGGACGAATTCGCAATGGGCGGTTCTTCAGAGACTGGACTTTTTGGCTCTGTGCGCAATCCATGGAATACTCAATGCGTAGCGGGAGGTTCTTCTGGCGGAAGCGCAGCCGCGGTTGCTTCACGTGAAATTCCATTGGCACTGGGTTCGGATACTGGAGGAAGTATTCGTCAACCTTGCAATTTTTGTGGAGTTACTGGAATAAAACCTACTTACGGCGCAGTGTCAAGATATGGGCTTATTGCGTATGCCTCTTCTTTGGATCAAATAGGCGTAATCGGTTCAAATATTGAGGATTGTTCGGCGTTATTATCGGTTATTTCGGGGCCAGATGGAAAAGACAGTACTTGTATTGCTAAAAAACCAATGCGCTTTGAAATAAATAATTCTAAGCAATTATTAAACGGAGTTAAAATTGGACTGCCGATTAATTATTTTGAAAGTGGAATTGATGAAGAGGTTAAAAAAAGCGTACTAGCGGCAGTAAAACAATTCGAATCGCTGGGCGCAGAGGTTGAAGAATTTATAATGCCACTAATGGATTATACGGTTCCAGCCTATTATATTATTGCTTGTGCGGAAGCTTCTTCGAATCTTTCTCGCTTTGACGGTATTAAATATGGTCATCGAAGCAAAGAAGCGAAAACGCTTGCAGAGGTTTATAAATTTTCTCGTAGTGAGGGTTTTGGCTTTGAAGTCAAACGAAGAATTATGATTGGCTCGTTTGTGTTATCGGCGGGCTATTATGATTCTTATTACAAAAAAGCTTTACAAGTACGAGCACTACTAAAAGACGAGTATAATAAATTGTTTTCTCGTTTTGATATGATTCTTTCGCCTGTTTCTCCGACAACGGCGTATAAAATTGGCGAAAATATAAATGATCCAATAAAAATGTATATGGGCGATATATATACGGTTTCGGTCAATTTAGCAGGATTACCCGCCGTTTCACTTCCGTGTGGGTTTGATAGCCATGGTTTGCCTATTGGTTTTCAACTTATAGGTGATTCCTTTTCTGAGCAAAAACTTATTAATGCATCACAAGTTTATCAAAAACATACGGATTATCACACAAAAAAACCAAACAAAGGCGGTGCTATATGATTTGGGAAACCGTTATAGGGCTTGAGGTCCATGCCGAATTGTCAACAAAATCAAAGATTTTTTGCTCTTGCACTACCGCTTTTGGGGGAGAGGCTAATACTCATGTTTGCCCTGTTTGCGCAGGAATGCCAGGCGCATTGCCTTGCATGAATCGAGCGGTAGTTGACTGCGCAATCAAGTTGGGCTTAGTTCTTGGATGCTCGATTACCCAATATTGCAAGTTTGACCGAAAAAATTACTTTTATCCTGATTTACCTAAGGCATATCAAGTATCGCAACTATACGCTCCGATTTGTCAAAACGGAAGCTTAGAAATAGATATAGAAGAAAATACAGAAAAAAAGAAGATTGGCATTCGTGAAATACACATGGAAGAAGACGCTGGAAAGCTACTCCACGATTCAAAGCAAAATCTTACTTTTGTTGATTATAATCGGTGCGGAGTGCCTTTGCTTGAAATTGTTTCACAGCCAGATTTTAGAAACGAAAAAGAAGTTATTTCATATCTTGAAAGGCTTCGCGAAATACTGCTTTATCTTGGTATTTGTGATTGTAAAATGCAAGAAGGCTCAATGCGAGCTGATATTAACCTTTCCGTTCGCAAAAAAGGTGAAAGCGAACTTGGTACTCGCACAGAAATGAAAAACATGAACTCTTTCAAGGCAATTTCGCGTGCTATATCTTTTGAGGCGTTGCGTCAGATCGAGATTCTTAATAATGGTGGGCAGATAATTCAAGAAACACGCCGCTGGGACGATGACAAGGGTGCTTCTTTTGGAATGCGCTCTAAGGAAAACGCTCAAGATTACCGCTATTTTCCAGAGCCGGATCTGCTACCGATGGATATTGATGACGATTGGATTAGACGCATACGAGAAAACATGCCCGAATTAGCTCACCAAAAGAGAATACGCTATATGCATGACTTTGATATTTCTGAAACAGATGCTAATGTTCTCACTGCGCACAAAAATATTTCGGATTTGTTTGAAGCCGTTTTAAATAAATGCGCATCACCCAGAGAGTCTGCCAATTTAGTTATCGGTGATATTATGTACTTGATGGGCAAAACAAACACTCTTCCCGAAGAGCTATCTTTAGATGCTCTTAAGCTTTCCACTGCGATTTCTTTTGTTTTAGAAGAAAAAATAAATAGAAAAGCATATAAACAGGTTGTCGAAGCGATATTTGTAAATAATGTAGACCCCGAAAGCTATATCGCACAAAACGGTCTGCTTATGATAACTGACGATACTGAGATTATGGTAGCGGTCGAGAAGGTATTAGTAAGTTGCGAAAAATCTGTGCTGGATTGCAGATCAGGAAACGAGAAAGCTTTCGGTTATTTAGTGGGGCAGGTTATGAAACAGCTGGCTGGAAAAGGAAATCCCGCGACTATATCACAAATTTTGAAGAAAAAGATAAATTTATAATTTATTTAGCAACGCACATAATAATTAGCATAAGGCAGCACAAAAAATTAAAACCAGAGGTTTAGTATGATTAAAATTATAGATTACAAGGCAGGAAACGCGCAAAGCGTTTTATCCGCAGTATCGCACCTCGGACACAATGCGATGCTTGCACACTCTTCGCAGGAGCTTGAGGACGCAACTCATATAATTCTGCCAGGCGTCGGGACAGCGGGGGAAACAATTAAATCGCTGGAGGATATGGGACTTATCGCTACGCTAGAAAAACTTGTGCTTTGTGAAAAAGTATTGTTTTTAGGCGTTTGCGTTGGTATGCAAATTCTATTTGAACATAGTGAAGAAGAGAATGCAGATTGTTTGGGCTGGATTAAAGGTAACGTAGTTAAGTTTGACGATTCAAAAGTTAAAGTTCCGCAAATGGGTTGGAACAATGTTCGCTTTATTAAAGACACTCCCATGTGCAATATTGGCAGCGAAGATTATTTTTACTTTGTTAATTCTTATTACGTAAAGCCAAAATATAAAAATATTATTTGGGGAACATCGGAACACGGCGGAGAATTTACGGCTGCGATTAATAGTGAAAATATTTACGCTACTCAGTTTCACGTTGAAAAAAGCGGAAACGCTGGTCTAGCTCTACTCAATAATTTTTTAAGGCAGGAAAGGAAATCATGCTAACAAAAAGACTCATTGCTTGTTTTGATATAAAAAACGGAATGGTAACAAAAGCCAAAAATTTTCAAAACAATATTGATATTGCCCCCGCCGCTCAATTAGCAAAAAAAGTTTACGATGAACAAATTGATGAACTGATTTTTTATGATATAATGGCAAGTTCTGAAAAACGAAAAATTGATATTGATACAGTCAAAAAAGTTGCTGCTTGCGTGTTTATGCCCTTCACAGTGGGCGGCGGTATAAAAGATATAAGCGATATGTATGAGGCATTAAAAGCAGGAGCTGAAAAAATAAGCATTGATTCAATGGCTGTAAGAAATCCAAAGATAATTACCGAGGGCGCAAAGGCGTTCGGCTCACAGTGCATTGTTTTGTCAACGCAGGTTAAAAAAGTAGAAGTTAGCGCTAAAATACCCAGCGGTTACGAAGTCGCAATAGACGGCGCAAGAGTCTTCACTGGAATAGATGCCCTTGAATGGATAAAGAGAGGGCAAGAGTTGGGCGCGGGCGAAATTTGCGTTAATAGTATCGATAACGATGGCTCTTGCACGGGTTATGATATTCCTTTTACAAAACTAGCGGCTGACAGCGTTACCATTCCGATTATAGCTTCGGGAGGAGCGGGTATGCCCGCGCATTTAAAAGAGCTCTTTACTAAAACAGGCGCACAAGCCGCGATTATAAGCAGTATGCTCTATTCGCCAAGACTTCCAAAAAATTATTCTGTAAGCGAGTTGAAGCAATATTTGCTGGAAGAAAATATTAATGTAAGACCAATAAAAATAAATTAAATATATATACAAAAAAGCCTAATATTTTAATTAATGCTAGGCTTTTTTGCTATTATTTTTATTTTAGTAGGGGCAGACCTTGTGTCTGCCCGCCCACACCGCCGTGAACTAAATTCGGTCAGCCCCTACGGCGATTTAATTTATTTTAGCTTATTAATTTAATAAACTAAAAGGTCTTGCGATTTAAATTTAAATTCTTTTTCGGCTGGAGCGGCAGCGATTCCACCAAAAGGCATTTGCGCGGATAATTCCCAATTTTCATCAATATTCCATTGTTTTTTTACTCTTTCGTCGATCAATGGGTTATAGTGCTGAAGCGATGCGCCGAGTCCTTCGGCAGTAAAGGCGGTCCAAACTAAATTCTGTAACATTCCGGCAGAATTGCAAGACCAAGCGGGGAATTTATCGGAATAAATTGGAAAATGCGCTTGAAGATCTTTTGTAATTTTAGTGTCTTCAAAAAACAATATTGTGCCATGTCCAGCGGAAAAACCATCAATGCGCTCTTTGGTTTGAGCAAATTGATCGGCGCTAGTAGAGATACTTTTAAGAATATCTTCGGTAATTTGCCAAACTTTTTTGTGATTATCGCCAAGAAGCAGAACGGCTCGAGCTGTTTGCGAATTAAACGCACTAGGGCAGTTTTTCATCAGTTCAGAAATTATTTCAGAAATTCTAACGTCTGAAATTGATGAAGTTGAATTTAGGGCATATATAGAGCGTCTTTTTGAAACAAGATCATAGAAATTTGAGTTTGTGCTCATAAAATTCTCCTGTATTATTAATTTATTTTTATAAAAACTAAGATCAAATTAATTTTAGTTTCCATATTAAATAGTATATCAAAAAATTGGATTTTTTATTGGCAAATACAAATAATTTATAGTTTGTTAATTAGTCTAATAAGTTTTAAAAATAAATATAATTATTATTAAGTTAACTCAAGCATTGCAAAAAAGCAACTTTTATATAATATTTTCTCTATTTTAAAATAATAAACGTAGTATTATATTAAAAAATAGAGTAAAATATATCTAATGACACAATTCGAGTTTCCTAGCGAGACATTGTAAATGATTAGCATTGTCCGAAAAAAAGCAGGAAATTAATCGAGTACCGTCAATAATAGACTTTTTTTGCCTGAAACTCTATGCTTCAGGCGATTTTGTAGTTATAAGCAATACGTTTTATATTGCTTTATCCAAATATAAAAACACTAAAATATTATCTAGTAAATTATTATCGAAAGGAAGCGACTTTATACATGGAAAATATATTGCATACTAATATGCCGATCATCGCAAATAATACAATTTATTTGGAAAGGCCACATATAAATAAATTGCTCGAAAAAGCTATAGAATCACCTCTAACAATCGTAATAGCGGGAACAGGTTACGGAAAAACGCAAGCAGTATATAATTTTTTGCAGCAATATGATGCGACAATAATCTGGGTTCAACTTTCTTCATATGATAACATTGCGCTTCGATTGTGGGATAAGTTTATTTCTACTCTTTGCGCACAAAACGAAAAACTTGCGAAAGATTTGGCTGATATTGAGTTTCCTCAAACTTTAGGCGCTTATGATAGATTTGTTAGGCTGTTTGCCAAACAAGCGAGCAAAGATAGTAGATACATTCTTGTTTATGACGATTTTCAATTGATTTATGAAAAAAATATATTGAACTTTTTCGAAAGGTTTATTTCTGCTCTAATTCCTTATCTTTCGATTATTCTAATTTCAAGAAGCGAGCCAGATATTAACACCGTTGGGATGCTATCAAAAGGTTCAATAGTATATATTAACGAAGACAATCTTAGATTTAGCGAAGAAGAAATGAGCAAATATTTTCAAATGCAAAACATTTGGCTCTCACCTAAACTCACTGTAGAAGTATATAGTTACACAAGCGGGTGGGTTTTTGCGATTCACCTTTTGGGGCTTGCGCTCAAAAAAGGTTTTCAACACGAAGATTACGCAATCAACGTGGTTAAAGAAAATATTTATAAATTAATCGAAAATGAAGTTTTTTCCGCCGTATCAGCTGAAACTCAACATTTTTTAATTCAAATTTCATTAATAGATGATTTACCAATTGGGCTAATTAACGAGTTAGCGGGTGATAATAAGAATATTGTTTTAGAAATGAGAAAATTAAATTCATTTATTCGATACGACGCTTTTATTAATGCTTTTCGTATGCATTATTTATTCTTAAACTTTTTAAAAGAAAAACATAAAACTTTAAAAAAGCAAGAAGTCAAAAACATTTATAACAAAGCAGGTCTTTGGTGTGAAAAAAACGGCTATAAGTTAGACGCTGTTTCACATTACGGAAAAGCAGGCAATTTTAATAAAGTGACTGATATTGTGAAAGATTTTCCCGCAATTTTAAACAAAGAAGTCTCTTATTCCTCGAGCGTGATTGAAATTTTAAACAATGCGCCAAAGCAATTATTCAAAAAAAATATAAGAATGACGATGCTTTATATTAGACTTCTTGTTAATACTGGCGAATTTGACCAAGCGACGCTTAGATTAAATGCGTTAAAAATTGAATACGAGGCTTTATTACCATCAAATAAAGCAAAAACTGCGCTTTGCGCAATCAACGTCCATATTGGACATGTTAAGCTTATCACTTGCCTTTTTAACAGAGATTATTCCTTTGCAGACGCTTACAAAGAAGCGCTTCCCTATGTGGATTATGGTAGCAAAGATAACAAAAGAATAAGCTTAAAAATTGGTTCACATGTTTGCAGAGTTGGATTCCCAGAAAAAGAAGATATGGACATGTTTATTGAAGAATCAAGAGGAGAATACGGCTGTAAAGTAAGTAATGGCTGTGGATATGGCGCCGCGGAATTAATGTTTGCAGAAATTGCGTTTTTTAGGCACGATATAAAAGAAGGCCTTAAATATGCAAATCAGGCATTAATAAAAGCGCAAGAATACGAACAATACCATATCGAATATAGGGCCTGGTTTTATTTGCTACAAGCAAGCTTTTATTTGGGTGAATACTCAAAATCAAAAGAAATACTCGATAACTATAAAGCCCAAGTTATAAAAGAAAATCACTCCGATGGCTATGCTCTTTTTGACATGGCTCGCGCTTGGTTTTATTCATCTATTGGTCAACCCCAAAAAGTTGCCCCTTGGATTAAAAACGAACTCGAAAATAAGAACGTTTTTTCTTTTGATGTGCCTAGTTTTAATTTGTTAAAATGCACTAAATATTTTTTAGCTCAAAAAAAATACAATGAATTATTAATATTTCTTGAAAAAAACAGTAAAAACGAATTCACATACTTTTTGTTTGGCAAGATCGGAGTGCAAGTGCTAATTGCCATTGCGCTCTATTATACTCATGATTTCGACGGAGCACTAATTGCGCTTGAAAAAGCCTACGTTCTTGCTAAACCAAACGAATTAGCAATGCTATTCACCGAACAAGGCAGCCATATGCGCACGTTAACAAATTGGGCGCTTAAAAACAAAAATTGCACTATTCCAAAAGAATGGCTGAAAACAATTGGAACAAAATCTTCGTCTTATGCAAAAAAAGTTGCTCACATCGCTTCAGAATATATGCTTCGCAATAACTTGGAAAACAATTTAATTGATAATTTAAGCAAACGAGAAATTGAAATTTTAACAGACCTTTGCCATGGACTCACAAGAGAAGAAATTTCTGACACACGTGGCTTGTCTGTTAACACTATAAAGAGTATGCTCTCAAACACTTATGCCAAATTAGGCGCTACGAGTACCCTTGACGCAGTGCGCATTGCAACTCAACTAAAAATTATAAAATAAAAATATAATGTGGATCAGCAGTTAAGAAAATTAAAAAAACTAAGCTTTAGCGGGTAAACCATAAAGGCATTGCTTCGTAGGTTTGATTGAGAGGCCGGTTTTGAAAAATTCAACTGCTGATTCACATAAATTTTTTATGCTTAATTTTGCATATTTCTTGTGTCATCGTTCCCATTGGACAATAGGCGCACCATGAACGTGGTCGATAAAACACCATTGTTATCAGTCCAAGCACCGTTGAAGTTAGCATAATGCTAAAAAAGCCAAACGCAAATTGTGCAATCCATGGCGAAACAAAAGATGTATTAACCCAGTTCCAAGGAAGCTTAAAGACCCATAATAGCGTAATAATCTGTTTAATTGACCCGCCGGCAAAAACAAAATAAGTTGAAAAAATCATCAACAAAAACATCGTCATAAAAAAGGTCAAAAAGCTCAACCTAAACCACTTTGAAGACAAAAACTTTGGCGGATTTTTTTTAAACGAAAGTCCATATTTATCTCCAATAATATTTAGCAATTGACCTCTTCCACAAAATTTATTGCAATAATTTTTATTTCCAGAGGCAATTGCAAAAATTAACGGAACAATAAAGCATATTAATCCCAACCACGCGAATATAATATTAAAAAATCCGAGTACAAAATAAATTATAGTAACTATCCAAAAATAGTCACTCCATTTTTTTGTTTTCATAATTCTAAATTCTCTCTTTTTTTAATCTCAATTGCGCAAGCTGGGCAGACATTTGCGCACTTTTGGCAACCCACGCATTTGCTCCCATCTACAATTGCAATAATCCCATTTGGAACAGAAATTGCACCAAAAGGGCAGGCGTTTATGCAACTTCCACAAGCCACACAATTTTGCAAAATAACAGCTGTTTTTTTAATTTTAATTATAATAATTCTCTCTATATTATTGTTTTTTATTTATATATATTATCAATTTCCAATATAATTATATATCTATGCTTTGTTAAGTGTAAATATACCAGAGTTATCCTATGCGCCTCGATAAACCGATAATTTTAAAATTTATGTTAAAAAACACGCAAGCGTAAATTGAATTGAGCACGAAAAGTTATACAAAAATTTGTTAAACAATTTATAAAAACTGATTCTATAATTTGCAATGTTTATCGTTTTATTGTTGACAAGGAAACAAAAACCGAGTATAGTATACTTAAAATATTCAAAATTTTGAGGTAACCCATGAAAAAAGAAATGCAAATCATGAAAGGTTTTCGAGATATATTTAACAAAATAGTTTTGCTTAACAAGGCCGAAATGGAAGAAAAGCTCAAAGGCTTTAAATCTTCAGAAGTTCATTGTATAGAATTTATTGGTCAAAACGAAGATTCCAATGTTACAAAACTAGCTGATTCTTTTTATATGACAAGAGGAGCGATCAGCAAGCTTACCAAAAAACTTATAACAAAAGGTACTATTGAAAGCTACCAAAAGTTTGAAAACAAAAAAGAAATTTATTTTAGATTAACAGTTCAAGGGCAAGCGACGTATGAAATTCATGAAAAATTGCATGAAAAATTTCAAGATAGAGATAAAGCTGTGTTTGAAAACGTTGCCCAAGAACAATATAATATTATGATAAATTTTGTTAATAAATATAATAAACATTTAGATACAGAATTAAAAAAACAAAATAAATCAGACCAAATTTAGTAATGCTTGGCCGATTTTATATATTTATGTTTTTGTTGACAAGGAAACAAAAGTTTGTTATTATGTATTTATGTTTCTAAAGAAACAAAATCGAACTAGATTATGGAGTCATAAAATATGAATATCAATACTGAAAAATTATTCAATCGAAACTTTACTCTAATGGTCATCGGGCAAATTATCTCGTTGTTTGGCAATGCAATTTTGCGTTTTGCTTTGCCTTTATATATTTTAGATAAAACAGGTTCACCCGCCACTTTTGGAATTGTTTTGGCAATTTCAATTGTACCCGTAATACTTTTTTCACCAATCGCAGGAATATTAGCAGACCGTGTGAACCGCAAAAATATCATGGTTATTTTAGATTTTATTACAGCGTTTATTATAATGATTTTCGGCTTAAAACTATCCGAAAGTAACACGGTTATTTTAATTAGTGGATTAATTATTTGTTTATCTATAATTCAAGCTTTTTACGAGCCAGCCGTTCAATCAAGCATACCAGTTTTGGCATCAGAAAATAATTTGATCAAAGCAAACGCAATAGTAAACCAAGTTGAATCTCTTTCTGGGTTTATCGGTCCAATTTTAGGCGGATTATTATACGGAATCTGGGGAATAACTCCAATTATAATTATAAGCGGATTTAGTTTTTTCGCTTCAGCAGTAATGGAAATCTTTATTCAAATACCGTTTACTAAAGGGTCAAACCAAAAAAATATTTTTTTAATAATTAAAAGCGACTCCAAAGAAAGTATAAAATTCATAGGCAAAAGCAATCCAGCTATAACCCAAAGCATATTAATTATTTCAGCGTTTAATTTGTTCTTAACTTCGATGCTAATAATCGGTATCCCGACTATAATAAAAATAACATTGTCACTTTCAAACGAGCTTTATGGCTTAACGCAAGGGCTTATGGGCGTCGGAGCGCTAATTGGCGGAATTTTGGTTGGCTTGCTTTCTTCAAAGCTTAAAATACAAAAAGCATACTTAATTTTATTAGGAGCAACCCTCGCCACAATTCCAATTGGAGTAGTTTTACTTCTTAATCTCGCACCTATGATTTCTTACGTAATTATAACGATTTCCTGCGTCATTTGCATGGCAATAGCGACCATGCTAGGCATTACAATGATAACTTTTATTCAAAGAAAAACGCCTAAACATATGCTTGGAAAAGTCATGGCTTATTCAATCGCAATTATTACTTGCGCTCGTCCAATTGGTCAAGTTTTGTATGGCTTTTTGTTCGGCGCATTAACAGGAAAATTATATTTTATTGTTTTTTCCTCCGCAATAATTTCGTTAATTATTTCTGCACTATCAAAGAAAATTTTCAATAACATATAAAAAAATTAAAAGCACACAAAAATTAATTTGCGTGCTTTTTTTAACTCTTGGAATTAATAATATTATTTAGCTATAAAAAACAGCCTAAGCTATGTAAACTTTGCCTCAGCAAATCGTAGCCAAAGAGCTCGCCCTCTGGGAGAGCTGGCAAACCGTAGGTTTGACTGAGAGGGATAATCCGCCTAAGCGTTTTATTTTGATTTTAATCTTCTAAAATTTCTGAATTATCTGGATCTTCTAAATTTTCTAAGTTTTCCAAATCTTCTATAATTTCTTCATGAGGAGTAATAGCTGCCGAAACTATTCTCAATTCGCCCGTAACTTTCATAAGTTTAACACCCTGAGTGTGACGACCAACTTTTCGAATTTCTTCAACGTTCATGCGAATAATCGTGCCATCGTCACGAATAATCATAACGTCTTCATCGCCGTTAATAACGTGAAGAGCGCTAAGAAGCCCAGTTTTTTCGGTTAGGAGCATCGCAGCTACGCCCTTACCTCCACGTTTTTGTTGACGATATTCTGAGTCATCAGTTCGTTTACCCATTCCGAGTTCGCTAATAGCAAGAACTTGTTGACCGACTGTGATTTTTTCGAGTGAAACGACTTCGTCATCGGCTTTGAGCAAGATTGACCTAACGCCGGTGGCGGTTCTGCCCATTGGTCGAACGTCGCTTTCTTGGAATCTAATGCTTTTACCGTTGCGAGTTGCAACGAGAAGATCGTCGTCGCCAGTAGTGGTTAGCGCCGAAATCAGCTCATCGTCTTCACGCAAATTAACGGCGATCAATCCGCCTTTGCGAATATTAGAAAACTCTTCTAAAAGTGTTTTTTTGATCGTGCCTTTTTTAGTTGATAATACTAAATATTTTTGCAAGTTATTATTTAAATCTAAATTTTCTGAGTTTTCTGGATTATCTAGATTTAAATTTATTTTTTCTACTGGGAAGCAAGCCGAAATTTTTTCGCCGTCTTGCAGCTGTAAAATATTAATTATCGGCGTACCCTTTGCACCCCTTCCAGCTTCTGGAATTTGGTAGCACTTAATAGAGAAAGCTCTTCCCAAATTTGTGAAGAACATAATATTTGTGTGAGTCGTAGTAACAAATATTTTTTCAACAAAATCTTCATCACGAACAGATAATCCGCTAATTCCTCGACCACCACGGCGTTGAGATTTATAAGTAGAGCTTAAAATTCTCTTGATATATCCAAAGTGTGTCATAGTGACGGCCATTTCTTCCACGTCGATCAAATCTTCCATGTCTATTTCGTCGAAGTTTGCTTGAATTTCTGTTCTGCGCTCATCGCCGTATTTATCTCTAATAACTTGCATTTCTTCTTTGATTATTCCAAGAACAAGATCATGAGAAGCGAGAACAGCGTTATAATATTCAATATCTTTTGATAATAAATTATACTCGGCTTCGATTTTGTCTCTTTCGAGTCCGACTAGCCTTTGCAGGCGCATATCGAGTATTGCTTGGCATTGTTTCTCTGAAAGGTTAAATCGTTCATTGAGCTTAATTTTCGCTTCTGAGCCTGTTTTTGAGCCTCTAATAATAGCAATAACTTCGGTAATATTATCCAGAGCGATCATCAAGCCCTCAAGAATATGAGCACGCGCAAGCGCCTTTGCTAAATCATAACGAGTTCGGCGTTCGATAACTTCGACTTGGTGATCAATATAGTGAGAAAGCATTTGGTGCAAGTTAAGAACTTTAGGTTCGCCTTTAACGAGCGCAAGCATAATAACGCCGAAAGTATCTTGCATTTGAGTGTGTTTATATAAATTATTAAGAACTATATTTGCGTTAACGTCTTTTTTAAGCTCAATAACAATGCGCATACCTTCTCTGCCTGATTCATCACGTAAATCTGAAATGCCTTCTATGCGTTTATCTCGAACGAGTTCGGCTATTTTTTCAACTAGCCTAGCTTTATTAACTTGATACGGAATTTCTGTTACGATAATTCTTGATTTATTGTGAGTCATGACTTCGATTTCGGTTTTTGCTCTAACTATAACTTTGCCACGGCCTGTTTTGTAGCTTTGTCGAAGTCCGCCGTGCCCCATTATTACTGCGCCGGTTGGGAAATCTGGGCCTTTAACGATTTCGCAAAGTTCGTCAATAGTAATATCTCTATTATCGATCATAGCTACGCAAGCGTTTATTATTTCAACGAGATTGTGCGGAGGAATATTCGTCGCCATTCCGACGGCGATACCGCCCGACCCGTTTACCAATAAATTTGGGTATCTGCTTGGAAGAACTTGGGGTTGCATTAGTGATTCATCAAAGTTTGGGTAATAATCGACAGTATCTTTTTCAATGTCTCGCAAAATTTCGGAAGCGAGTTTGCTCATTCTTGCTTCAGTGTAACGCATAGCGGCGGCAGAATCGCCGTCGACGGAACCAAAGTTTCCGTGCCCTTGAACGAGCGGATACCTTGAAGAAAAGTCTTGAGCCATTCGAACCATTGCGTCGTAAATCGACGAGTCACCGTGAGGGTGGTATTTACCCATACAATCGCCGACTAAACGAGCACTTTTGCGAAACGGCTTATCGCTTTGCATACCGAGTTCAACCATCGAATATAGAATTCTTCTGTGAACAGGTTTGAGTCCATCTCGAACATCGGGCAATGCGCGGTTAATAATAACAGACATTGCGTAAGAAATGAACGATTCTTCCATTTCGGTGCTCAAATCACGTGATACAAGCTTTCCGTGGTTTATTTTTATTGGATTATTAGTATTATTATCACTCATAAAGTTTTAAAAAGCCTCTCTAAATATCTTATCTCTTAATTATTTAATATATATTTAATTTATGTTTATATATCTAACTCACTCGCAGGTTTTCGATTAGCGTTTTGCTCAATGAACTCTCTACGAGGTTCAACTTTATCGCCCATAAGAACAGTTAAAATCTCGTCGGCAGCAATAGCATCGTTAGCGTTTACACGCATCATAATGCGTTTCTCAGGGTCCATTGTGGTGTCCCATAGTTGATCTGCGTTCATCTCGCCAAGACCTTTGTAGCGTTGAATATCGGGCTTAGGCTCGCGTCCAATTTCGTTAAGTAAAACTTCGAGTTGATCGTTATCGTAAACATAGTGATCTTTTTTATTTTTGGAAACTTTGTATAAAGGCGGTTGAGCAATATAAACAAAGCCGCCGTCTATTAATGGCCTCATGTATCTGTAAAAAAAAGTAAGAAGAAGTATTCTAATGTGGGAGCCGTCAACGTCCGCGTCAGTCATGCAAATAATTTTGTGATATCGCAATTTATTTGTGTCGAACTCATCGCCTACGCCTCCACCAAAAGCAGTAATCATGTTTTGAATTTCAGCGTTGCCCAAAATTTTATCAAGCCTAGTTTTTTCGACGTTTAGGACTTTTCCACGCAATGGCAGTATAGCTTGAATACGTTTATCCCGCCCCATTTTTGCGCTTCCACCAGCGCTATCTCCTTCGACGATATATATTTCGCATTGCGCAGGGTCTTTTTCGGCGCAATCGGCTAATTTCCCGGGCAATGAAGTTGATTCAAGAACGCTTTTTCTTCGAGTGAGTTCACGCGCTTTTTTTGCGGCTTCGCGCGCTCGAGCGGCTTGAAGGCATTTTTCCATGATAATTTTACCACTTTGAGGGTTTTCTTCAAGAAAATTATTTAATCCTTCTGAAACGATAGCATCGACTATTGGGCGAATTTCGCTATTTCCGAGTTTAGTTTTTGTTTGCCCCTCGAATTGAGGATCACGCAATTTTACTGAAATAATCGCAGTCAAACCTTCTCGAACATCTTCGCCGGAAAGCTTAGAATCTGCGTCTTTTAAATATTTGTATTTTTTCGCATAATCATTAATAATTCTTGTTATTGCGTTTTTAAAGCCAGTTAAATGCGAGCCACCTTCGTGAGTGTTAATATTATTAGCATAAGAAAAAACGTTTTCCTGATAGCCGTCGTTATATTGCATCGCAACTTCGACGACGCAATCTTCTTTTTCTGCGATAACGTAAATCGGTTCTTCAAAAAGAACTTCTTTGCGCTTGTTTAAATATTGAACGAAAGAAGAAATACCGCCCTCATAGTGAAAAGATTTATGTTCGCCGACTCGTTCGTCAGTAACGCCGATTGAAATTCCTCTGTTCAAAAAGGCCATTTCTCTCATTCGATTAGAAATAGTATCCAGCAAAAAATTAGTATCTTCAAAAATTTGAGTGTCAGGCAGAAAAGTAATTTTAGTGCCTGTTTCGGTGCTTTCGCCGATTATCTCAAGATCACTCGTTCTAATGCCTCTTGCAAAATTTTGAGAATATAATTTATTGTTTCTTGAAACTTCGACAATTAGCCATTCGCTCAAAGCGTTAACAACGCTCAAACCAACGCCGTGCAACCCGCCAGAAACTTTATAACCTTCGCCGCCAAATTTTCCTCCAGCGTGAAGAACTGTTAGAGCGATTTCAACAGCTGATTTGCCTTTTGAATGCATGTCTACAGGGATTCCACGTCCGTTATCTGAAACACTTAGAGAGCCATTTTTGTTAATAGTAATTTCGATAGTATTGCAAAAACCTGCAAGGGCTTCATCGATAGAGTTATCGACGATTTCGATAACAAGGTGGTGCAACCCCGCGATGTCAGTAGTTCCGATGTACATTCCTGGTCTTTTTCGAACCGCTTCAAGACCTTCAAGAACTTGAATTTCCGATGCGTCATAATGCCCCGATGATATTATATCTTGAGTCATGTTTTAAAAATTCCTCCACTATATATAAATATTGTATAAATTATTTGTTATTTATTAGAAACGAAGTCGTTTCTAAACTTGCCAAAGCAATCGTAACCAAAGAGCTCGCCTCTGGGAGAGCTGGCAGGCGTAGCCTGACTGAGAGGGTTGGCTTTGCAGAACAATTTATTTTAATTATTAACTCTTTTTAGCAGCGTAGCAGTTGAAATTGGCGAAAAATAAGTGACTTGTTTTTTAATTTTTTTATCAAAAACAATAATCACGCTAGTAATATTTTTTGCTGGTCCAATAATAATTGAATTTTTGTTTTCTTTAATTTTTTTAAAAAATTCACTATTTTGCTTGCTTGATTTAATTTTTTGGTAATCAAGAATAGAAATAGCGTCTTTTGAATAAATCATATTTTCAAGACCCAAGTGCATTAGCATTAAATTGCTCCAAGTTAATAATTTAATTAATTATTTTTATTTTTACTTAATATTAGTATACACTAAAAACGCAAAATTTAAAAGAGGCTTTAATTTAAAACCCCTTTTAATCGCTTGAAATTATGCTTGTTTTGATTTTGTATAACTTTAACTTAAAATCACTCTAACGCGATATACTTTTGATTTAAGAAGATATTTAGGCATAATTTAGGTATACTAACTTTTTGTTTTTGTTAAAACAGAGTTTTTGACTATGTATTCATCAAAACTAATATTGTTTATATTTATTTTATTTATAACTGAAAAACTTGTACCAGTGATTATTGTTTGATATTTTGAAACGACTTTAATCAAGTAATTTTGGCGGTTTTCGTCGAGCTCGCTCATCACATCGTCAAGTAATAACACTGGTGTTTTGTTAGTGTATTTTTGAATTAGTTCTAGTTCGCTGAGTTTTATTGCTAGGGCAGAAGTACGTTGTTGACCTTGTGAACCGTAAGTTTTAACGTCGATGTTATTAATAAAAATATCTAAGTCATCTCGATGAATTCCGAAACAAGTAAAGCCTTTTTTAATATCTTGTTGAATATTTTGGGTTAGAATTTCTAAATATTCTTGCTTGCTCAATATATTATTTATATTATTATTTATAAATTTAATGCTTGGTTTATAAATAATTTCTAAAGTTTCTCTATCTCCAGAAATTTCTTTATGTATTTTTTTGGCATATATTTTCAAGTAACTAATATAAATATTTCGAATATTTTGAATTAAAGTGCCGAATTCAGCGAGTTGTTGATCCCAAATAAATATATTTTTTTTAATTTTATTTAGATCTTGCTCTTTAGTAAATAAATATTTTTTTAATAAAGCATTTCTTTGTTCTAATATATTATTATAGTTTGTAATATAGCTATAATATTGTTTATCGACTTGGCAAAGCCCGATATCAATAATTTTTCTCCTAACAGAAGGGCCTTCTTTTAAAATTTTTAAATCTTCTGGTGAAAAAACGACTATTTTTAGCAACCCAATAAGATCCGATATTTTTATAATTGGGTTATTGTTAATTTTAATTCTTTTTTTCTTAGATTTTGGGATATATATTTCTATTTTGTTTTGTATTAAAAAATTATTATTTTCTAAGCTTTTGCTAGTTTTTTCTTGAATT
This sequence comes from Halesus radiatus, assembly GCA_022606495.2. Lineage (NCBI taxonomy): Eukaryota > Metazoa > Arthropoda > Insecta > Trichoptera > Limnephilidae > Halesus > Halesus radiatus. The sequence continues at coordinate 54,721 of JAHDVE020001624.1, read as the reverse complement.
TCGAGCTTGACATAAGCACCGTCAGAATCCCATTTTATCAATTCAGAATCTTTATTTGTTCGATTTGATTTGCCCATTGCGGCAAAAATTATTGCTTCAACAAGATTTGTTTTGCCTTGAGCATTGTCTCCGCAAAGAAAAACTAAATTTGGGTTAAGCTCAAGTTCAAGATTATTATAAGATCTAAAATTTATTATTTTAATGTTTTTAATTTGCATATTTTTATCTGTTAAACATGCGCACAGGCAAAACGAGATACAAAAATTTATTCCCCTCGATTGGTTCAATAGTGCAAGGGCTGATATTTGAGTTAAAGCGCATGGTAATTTCTTCGTCTTCGAGTTTACCAAAAACATCTTGCATATATTTAGCGTTGAAAGCAATTTCTAACTCATTGCCAGTAATATTAGCAGGAATGCTTTCAAAGACGTTACCTACTTCTGAATTAGAAGTAATATCCAAATTTTCGGATTGAATATTAAAACAAATTAGATTATTTTTACTTTCACGAGCCATGAGAGACGCTAAATCTATAGAGTTTAGCAATTCTTTTCTGTTAATTTTAACAAAAGTGGTGTGGCTAGTGGGAATAATTTGTTGATATTTTGAATATTCGCCGCTTAACAAAACGGTATTGATTTTAGTGTTAATTAAATTAAACATGGCACCGCTTTGAGAAAATGAAATTTCGACAGTTGAATTTTCTTCAACAAGTGTTTTGGCAATTTCTGAAAGAGAAGTTGCAGGAATAATTGCGCTATAATCAAATTCACACTCGACGGTTTCTTTGCGAATAGCGAGTCGATAGCCATCGAGTGCAACTAAATTTAGCGTTTGGTTTTCCAATGAAAATAAAACGCCTGTCAAAATAGGGCGTACTTCGTCTTGAGCAGAAGCAAAAATAGTTTGTTTAATCATTTCTTTGAGAACGCCTTGATTAATAAAAAAACTTTTCTCTTGATTATCTTGAGGCATTGCGGGAAAATCTTGGGCGCTCATGCATTGCATCGTGGTTTTTGATGAATTGCATTTTATAGTGGCGGTTAATTTATCGTCTTTTTCCTGAATATTAATATAGATTTCGCCTTCTGGAAATTTTCGAATAATTTCGCTGAAAAGTCTACCAGGAAAAACTACTTCGCCGTTTTCTGATATTTTAGCATCAATGCTTGTTTGAATTTGAATTGCGCCGTCGCAACACATAAGTGTCAAGTTTTCGCTAGCTTTAATATAAATGCCTTCAAGCAAAGGATTTGTAGTTCGGGTAGGTAATGCTTTTTGAACAATCGAAAGTGCGCCGAGTAAGTCATTTTTGTTGATATAAAACTTCATGAAAAAATAGCTCCTTGATTTGTGTATTAGATATATACTTTTAGTAGTAGTAGTAGTAGGTACTGTGGATAATGTGGATAAGTGCTTTAGGATAAGTGTTTATATGGGTTTGAGGCTGTGGATAAGCCTGTGGATAACTGGTGTATAAAATGTGTATAAGTTTAGAGTTATCCACAGACACTCAGTTATCCACAAGCTATCCACAGATGTTATCCACAATCTGTGGATAAGATCGAAATAAATAACAAAAAATTAAGTTTTTGTTATTTATTTTTAAATTATTTTAGTCTTTAATTCTCTTGATAATATCTTCTATGGAGGTTTTTAATCGAGCGTCGTTATTCATCTCTTGATTTATCTTTTCGCAAGCGTGCATAACGGTTGTGTGGTCTCTACCGCCGAAAAAATCTCCGATTTTTGGCAAAGAAAGTTGAGTTAATTCTCGAGTTAAAAACATGGCAATTTGCCTTGGAAAAGAGATTTCACGGTTACGTTTTTTGCTATCGAAATCTTCCAAACTAATTTTATAATAATCGCCTACGACTTGTTTTATTAATATGACATTTACTTCTCGTTTAATTTCGTGTGGATAAAAATCTTTAAGTGCTTGAGAAGCAGTTTCAAGGCTAATTGACTGAGAAGTAAGGTCAGCGTAAGCAATAACTCGAGTTAGAGAGCCTTCAAGCTCTCTGATATTGCTTTCGACTCTGGTTGCAATATAGTGCAAAACGTCGCTTTGAACGTCCAGATTATCGATGATTGCTTTTTTTTCAAGAATAGCGATACGAGTTTCAAAATCTGGGGGTTGAATGTCTGCAATTAGTCCCCATTCAAAGCGAGAGCGCAATCTTTCTTCAAGAGTGGGAATTTCTTTTGGCTGTTTATCGCTGGAAATTACTATTTGTTTTTGGTTATCGTGAAGGGCGTTGAAAGTATGAAAAAACTCTTCTTGAGTACCTTCTTTGTTTGAAATAAACTGAATATCGTCGATCATTAACACGTCGACGTTTCGGTATTTAGCCCTAAAATCCTCGTTTTTATCGTTTCGGATAGCAGCGATAAGTTCGTTAGTAAATTTTTCACTGGTGACATACATAATATGGGAAGTGGGATAATTTTCGTGAATTTGGTTGCCAATAGCGTGCATTAGATGAGTTTTGCCAAGACCAACTCCGCCGTAAATAAATAATGGATTATAGTTTTTGGCTGGATTTTTGGCAACGGCCTTAGCGGCTGCGTGGGCAAATCGATTGGAAGAGCCGATAACAAAAGTATCGAAAGTGTACTTGTTATTTAGGGTTATTGCGGGAATTTCGTCTATAACCTCGATGTAATCACCACGCTCTTCAGGAGTTATAAATATGACATCAAAGTCTTTGCCGCTTGTTTGTTTAATAGCAGTGGCAATAACGGTTTTATATCGATCTTTAAGCGTAACTTTGTTAAATTGGTTTTGAGTTTCTAAAATAATGGCGTTGTCTTTAATAGCAACGGGGCTCAGATCGCTAATAAAGCCGTTAAAGCTAGCCGTAGCGACTTCTTGTTCAAGAATAGTGATTGCAGAAAGCCACAACCGTTGTTCTTGGGTCATAAGATATTAACCTCCAAATAAGTTCAAAATATGAGTTAATTCAGCATAAAAAATAAAATTAAAAACAATTAATCCACAGATTTTTCGGCTTATCCACAGAGAACGCAAATAAACTGTGGATAAAAAACAACCAAAATTTGCTTATTTTGGGGGATTCATGAATAGCTCTGTGGATAACTTTAAAATCTGTGGATAAGTTATACACATTATCCACAACTCATAATAACAAAATAAGCCATTGTAATCAATAGTTTTAGTGCATAAATTGTGGATAAGTTTTTTTAGAAAATATTAATTTTTCTTAAGATTGACAGCGCTTAAACAATAACATATAATGTTAGGGCATATTTTAAAATTATTTCAGAGCAAACTAGAACAAAACTAGAACAAAATTTAGTAGGAGAAAAACAATGGTTCAAACTTTCCAACCAAGAAAAAGACACAAAAGCAAAGTGCACGGTTTTCGCCAAAGAATGAAAACGGCCTCAGGTCGTAACGTAATCAAACGTAGACGAGCACGCGGAAGAAAAGAGCTGACAGTTTAATTGCACAAAACAAATAATGTTATTTGCATAAACTCGAACTAAATAAAAAAGGCTTTTTTGAGTTATATTTATTTTTAATAATATATAAAGCCTTTTGAATATTTAGTTTTGATTTAATTCTAAATAATATTTATTTAGGAGCATTTTATTTGGAAAGAAGCTATTCTTTAAAAAAACATAAAGAATTTAATTATGTCTATAGAAGTGGAAAATCTATTGGTTCGCATTTGCTTGTGCTTATTTATTCAAAATCTCGAGAACAGGTGAAAATTGGCTTTTCAGTTTCCAAAAAAGTTGGAAACGCAGTTGTTCGCAATAAAGCAAAAAGAAGAATGCGAGAAGCAATAACTCCATATATATCAAAAATCAAGTCAAATTTTAAAATAATTTTTATTGCAAGAACTACGATTGCCGAATCTAATTATTTAGAAATAAGCAAAACGATAAGCTATTTGTTAAAAAAAGCAGACCTGCTTAAATAAAATATAAAATTAAGAAAGAGTATAGTTTTGGCAAAAAAAATATTCATATTTTTAATAAAGTTTTACAAAAAAAATATTTCTCCACTATTGCCAAATTCATGCAGATTTCAACCCACTTGCTCTCAATACGCAATCGAAGCAATTGGAATTCACGGCGCATTAAAAGGCAGTGTGCTTAGTATAAATAGAATTATGCGCTGCAATCCGTTTGGCAAAGCTGGCTACGATCCAGTGCCAAAAAAAACAAATAAATAAAAATATTAATAAATATTTGGAGGAATCACGATTGATTAGTTTTCTTGGCCGTTATGCATTCCAAACAATGGAGTGGATTTACGTTAACGTGACGCATAACTATGCGCTCTCAATTGTTATACTAACAGTACTACTTAAACTAGTGACGCTACCAGCAGATATTTTGCAAAAAGTAACAACGCGAAAAACAGCGTCATTGAGCCCACAACTTGAAAAAATTAAAAAAAAGTATACAGGTGATGCTCAATTAATCAGCAAAAAAACTCAACAATTATATAAAGAAAATAACGTAAATCAATACGCAGGTTGCTTGCCACTAGTTATATCGTTTTTATTTTTGATCGTTTTTTTCAACGGAATGACCGCTTGGGCAAACGTAAGCACTGCCAAGCTTTTTCTTGAAACACAAGCTGGCAATGTTTCTTATATTAGCAATTATAAATGGCTTTGGGTAAACAATATTTGGATGCCTGACAGCGGAATCGCCCCAATCGTAATGAAAGCGGCAAATTTTGCAAAAATACCGTTTGACACTCTTTCACATTATTTTGACGCAACGAAAATTGCATCGCTTAAAGCCGTTGCAGAGCAAATTACCCCCACTAATACCGCCGCTTATGATAGCGTAATGCAACCAGTAGTTGCCCAATTTGGCAACGTAATGAATGGCTGGTTTGTTTTGCCTCTAATCGCAGGTGCTTCAATGCTTCTTCAACAATTTCTAACACTTAAATTCACTCCGCAAACGCCCGGTCAACCAGGAATGGGAAAGGGAATGTTATACGGAATGAGCGCAGTATCTATTATTATTTGTTTTCAATACAATACTGCTTTTTCGATATATTGGATTGTTAGCAATATAATGTCAATAACCACCACTGTTATTTTAGGAATAATTTTGAAACCCAAAACCAAATCTTTGGAGGCAATATAAAATGAATGACTTTGTTCCACAAATTATTGAATCTAGTGGAAAAACCATAGACGAGGCAATTGCAAAAGGGCTAAAGTCTCTAGGATTTTCGATTGACGAAGTTTCAATAAATACCCTTCAAACTGGTTCAAAAGGGATTTTTGGGTTTGGAGCAAAGCCATGTATTGTTAGGCTTACACAAAAAAATCCAGTTTTGGATTATATGAGTTTTGATTATGTTGAACCAGCAATGGAACCAGTGGTTGAAACGGTAGCTCAGCCAGTAAAAGCACCAGTAAAAGTAGAAGAGCCTAAAAAAACACTTCAACCAAAATTTTTAAGCCAAAAACCAGTGCTAGACAGTAAAATTATCAATATAAATAATAAGGCAGTAGTTCCTAATAAAGTTGCTGGTAATAGAGATAGAACAGATGCTCAGATTACCAAACAAGATAGAACTATTTATTTGGATTATATTAGGGGTCAACAAAGTTGTGAAGCGGCAGAGTTTTGTTCAATATTGCTAGAAAAAATGGGCATTAATGCGACTTTAAAATATTTCTCTAACGATAATGCTCAAAGAATAAAAATCGAAAGCGATTCGATGGGAATGTTAATCGGTCATCGCGGAGAAACCCTCGACGCAATGCAATATTTAACAAGTTTAGTTGTTAATCGCGCAAAAGAACAATATTTAAGAATCACGATCGACACCGAAAACTATAGAGTAAAAAGAGAAGAAACGCTCGTAAGATTGGCGAGAAAGCTTGCATCGCAAGTTAAATCTACCAACAAAAAAATAGAGCTCGAACCAATGAATCCATACGAACGTCGAGTTCTTCATGCGACTTTGCAGAATAATTTATTCGTTGAAACGAGTAGCATCGGCGATGAGCCAAATCGTAGAGTGGTTATTTCGCCCAAAAAACCAAAAATTAAATCATAAGTATAAAATTATATTAAAATATTAAAAGCAGCTTATAATAATAGCGCACTGTTATTTATGAGCTGCTTTTAAATAATAAATATAAAAATATTAAACAGGTGTAAAAAATTGGAAAAAACAATATATGCCCTTTCAACTCCAGCAGGCAACGGAATAGCGATAATTAGAATCTCTGGAGCCGATGCGCTAAAAAGCTTGCAAAAAATATTTGTTAAAAAATCAAAAAATAATATAAATTTTGATTCACACTTTTTATATTACGGGCACGTAATAAATAATTTAACTAGTAATCTAATAGACGAAGTTATGGCAGTTTATTTTAAAGCGCCACGAAGCTATACAGGACAAGATTGCGTGGAAATTCAATGCCACGGTTCAAACGCAATAGTCACTCAAATTTTAGAAATGCTAAACAATATTGGGCTAACTTATGCGCAACCAGGTGAGTTTTCCAAACGTGCATTTTTAACAGGCAGGCTTTCACTTTCACAAGCAGAAGCGGTAATGGATTTAATTTCGTCATCGGCTCAAAGCAGCGCAAAGCAAGCAATGCTTCAACTTGAAGGAAACGTAAATAAGTCAATAGTAATTTTGCAAGACGATATAACCAATATTATTGCGCAACTTGAAGCCCAAATTGATTATCCAGATGAAATTTTACTGGAAGATAAAAACTTGATATTTCAAGAAATCAGCAAGATAAATATTAAATTAAATAACTTAATCCAAACGGCTGACCAAGGCGTTTTGCTTCGTGAAGGAATTCGAATAGTTATCGCAGGAAAACCTAACGCAGGAAAATCTTCAATGTTTAATCAGCTCGTGGGATATTCTCGTGCAATTGTAACTAATTTTGCGGGGACTACGAGAGATGCACTGGAAGAAAACATTGTATTGTTCAATTTGCCAATTATTTTAACAGACACGGCTGGATTACGTGACGATGCGCAAGACGTTGAAAAAATTGGAATTAGCATCGCTCGCGAAAAAATTAAAACAGCTGATCTTGTTTTGTATTTAATAGATCCACAAGAAATTAATTCGCAAGAAATTGCTGGTTCTGAACTAAATAATGTTTTAGAGAACAATTCTAAGTTAGTAGTTTTTTCAAAATCAGATTTAGAAAATAATAACATTAAATTTTTAGATATATTAAAACAAGAATTAACTAATAAAAATATTAGTTTTATTGATAGCTCTTCTGTTTTATTAGACGGCGCTGAAAAACTAAAAGTTGCAATATTGAATTACTTTAATTCTAAAAAACCACAAGAACAAACAGGCGCAATTATAACAAATATGAGGCACGTAGAGGCGCTTAAAAGTGCAAAAAATGCGTTAAATGACGCCGAAAGTGCGTTTAAAAAGAGCGATTTGGATTGCGTAACTATAGATCTTAGAAATGCATGGCATAATTTAGGAGAAATAACTGGAGAAACTGCCGACGAAGTAGTAGTAGATAGAATCTTCGCTAAATTTTGCTTGGGAAAATAAATAAATATAAAAATAAAATATTAATAAATAAAAACAAACTATAAATATAAGTTCTGAGGCAATATATTGAAAGACTTAAATTCACAAAATTACGATGTTATAATAATAGGCGCTGGACACGCTGGCTGCGAAGCCGCAATCGCATCGGCAAAACTCGGCGAAAAGACCCTTTGTTTAACCATGAATCTCGATAGCATTGCGTTAATGGCTTGCAATCCATCGATCGGCGGAACAAGCAAAGGGCATCTTGTTAGAGAAATCGATGCGCTAGGCGGAATGATGGGAATCGCTGCCGATCGAGCTGCCATTCAAAGCAAAATGCTAAACACTGGTAAAGGTCCAGCGGTGCACTCTTTGCGTGCCCAAGAAGATAAAAGAATATATCATGAGACTATGAAAAGTTTTATGGAAAATCAAGAAAATTTAGATATTTTTCAAGGCGAAGTAGCAAAAATACTTGTTCTCAATAATAAAGTAACTGGTATATTAACTAGCACTGGAACAGAATATTTTACTAATAGCATAGTTATTGCTACAGGGGTTTATCTTAAGAGCTTAGTCATGATTGGCGATTGCGTTTTTGAAAGCGGACCATCTGGAATGTTCAGAAGTGCTTATTTATCTAAATCTTTAGAACAATTAGGTTTTGTGCTGAGAAGATTTAAAACGGGAACTCCTGCGAGAATAAACAAAAATTCGATTGATCTTAATAAGCTTGAAGAGCAATTTGGAGATGAAAATATAGTAGATTTTAGCTTTATAAACAAAAATAAAGATCTTAATATTTTGAATAACAAAAATCAAGAGCTTTGCTATTTAACGTATACTAACCAAAAGACACATGAGATTATTAAGAATAATTTGCAAAAATCTGCAATGTATTCTGGTAATATCGTTGGAACAGGCGCAAGATATTGTCCATCGATAGAAGACAAAGTTTATAGGTTTGCCAATCGTGAAAGGCATCAACTTTTTATTGAACCCGAAGGACTTTCAACAAACGAAATGTATATTCAAGGGCTTTCAACGTCTATGCCTGAAGATATTCAAAAGCAAATTATTAACTCTATTTCTGGATTAGAACAAGCTAAAATTATGCGAGCAGCTTATGCAATAGAATATGATTGCATTGATTCAACAAAACTAAAATTAACTTTAGAATCTAAGGATATTTCTGGTCTTTTTTTTGCAGGTCAAATTAATGGAACAAGTGGCTACGAAGAAGCGGCGGCTCAAGGCTTAATCGCTGGAATCAACGCTGCAAAATTTTCGCAAAATAAACAGCCTCTAATTCTCGATAGATCACAAGCATATATCGGAGTTTTGATTGATGATTTGGTCACTAAAGGAACAAACGAGCCTTATCGGATGATGACTAGCCGCGCAGAATATAGATTATTGCTCAGGCAAGATAATGCTGATTTGCGCTTAACAGAAATAGGCTATAATTTCGGAATTATTGCGCAGGAAATATTTGAAGAATTTTGCATTAAAAAAGAAGCTATTGCGCAGGAAATAAATAGACTAAAAAATACTAGACCAGATCACAAATTAATGTTAGCGATGTTTGAAAAACTGCAAGAAAGCGCACCAATGAGTGGAATTACGCTTTTTGATTTGCTAAAAAGAGAAACAATAGACTATGATTTAATGCAAACTTGCGACCCAGATAAGCAAAACTTAGATAATATAATAAAGCAGCAAATTCAAATTAATGCAAAATATCAAGGTTATATTGCCAAACAGGAGCTCGAAATTATTGCATTCAAAAAACTCGAAAGCAAAATTTTAAGCTTAGATTTAGAATATAATTCTATAACAGGTCTAAGAATCGAAGCAAGACAAAAACTAACTGCCCAGAAACCAACTAGCATTGGACAAGCTTCAAGAATTAGCGGAGTTTCACCAGCAGATATTTCGGTTTTAATAATATTTCTTGAAAAAAAGTCAAGAGAAGTACTAACTAAAATATAAAATAAAAAAATACTCGAAAGTTGATCTTATTATTAATGATTAATAGTTTAAAAGCAGAATTTAGCAAATATAAAATAGTGTTGACAGAAGAACAAGCGCGAAAATTTATTAGTTATTACAAACTAATTTTAGAGTGCAACGCAAAGTTTAACTTAACCAGAATTATCGACGAGAAAGAAGCAATTCAAAAACATTTTTTGGATTCTGTTTTGCCAATTTATTTGAATATTATTTCAGACAATTCAAAGTGTATAGATATAGGATCAGGGGCTGGCTTTCCAGCGATTCCGCTCTTAATATTACAGAATAGTTTAGATATGACACTTATAGAAGCGTCCAAGAAAAAAGCTGAATTTCTGCAAGACACTATTAACAAATTAGGCTTGAAAGCAAAAGTTTTTCATCTAAGAGCAGAAGACGCAGCCAAAAAGCCAGAGTTTAAAGAACAGTTTGACTTTGCAATAAGCAGAGCAGTTGCCCCAGCGGCGGTAATTGCGGAATATTCAGCCGCTTTTTTAAAGCTCAACGCAAATATTCTAATGTACAAAGGGCCAACCGCCCAAGAAGATTGCTCAAGCGCTACAAATGCGTTTAAATTGCTTGGTCTTGACTGTCCGAAATTTAAAAATCTCTCGACTGAGTGGGGTGAGCGAGTTTTTGTAATTTCCCAAAAAATTTTGGTTACACCTTTACGCTACCCGAGATCGAGAGCGAATATTGACAGACGACCGCTGGATTAAGCTATCTTTGTCAGCAATAAAGGAATTATTAGTTTTATGTTGAATTGTTTCAAATAAGACTATTTCCTAATATTAATAATTGGAGTACTTGCATGTTTGATTTTATATCAACTAAATTCAAGCCTGATCAAAAAGATCGGATTCATAAACTAAATATCGATAAAATTGTTCCAAACCCAAGCCAACCGCGCCAAACATTCGAACTTTCTGCGTTGCAAGATCTCGCGGATTCAATCGCTGAATATGGGTTAATTCAGCCAGTCGTCGTGCGCGCAAAAGACGATGAGTACGAGCTTATCGCTGGAGAACGTCGATTGCGTGCTTGCAAACTTCTAGGGCGAAAAGACATCGAAGCAATTATAATTAATGCTACTGATAAACAATCGGCTTGTTTGGCTCTTGTTGAGAACTTGCAACGCGAGAACTTGCACTACTTCGAAGAAGCAGAGAGTTTTGCCGCCTTGATGGAAGTGTTTTCTCTTACGCAAGTCGAATTTGCCCAAAGTATTGGCAAAAAACAAAGCACAGTTGCGAACAAAATTCGTGTTTGCAGATTGCCAGCTTCTGTTAAATCGCAAGTGATTTTGAATGGCTTAACCGAAAGACATGCTCGTGCATTGCTTTTGGTTGAAACAGAAGAAGAACAATTATTTGTAATAGAGCAAATTGCGCTCAATGCTCTTAATGTAAAAGACACCGAAATATTCATTCAAAACTTTATTAAAGATAAGCGTGAAGAAAAAAAAGAAAAGCCGATCAGAATTAATTCAATTAAAGACTACAGGCTTTTTGTGAACACTATGCGTAACGCCGTAAACCAGCTTAAAGGCGCAGGGGTAGACGCTCAATTTAAAGTTCAAGAAAACGAAGACGAAGTTTTTGTCACTGTGGCTATACCAAAAAAATTAAGTTAATTAAATAAACTAATATTAATAATATAATGTTCCACGTGGAACAAAAACTGTTTCACAAGAACTATAATATAATTTTTTTGTATTTTATTGTTCCACGTGGAACATTTTTGTGTAAATAATTAATTTATATCTCTTTTAATATAGCGTATATTTTTAAAATAGCGTATAATAAAAACAAGGCTATTATTACTAAGGAGAAAAAGATGGCGCACATTGTTTCAATCGCCAACCAAAAAGGCGGAGTCGGAAAAACTACTACTACTATAAGTCTTAGTGCATGTTTGGCAGATATTGGTTATAAAGTGCTAATTGTGGATATTGACCCTCAAGGTAACACTACGAGCGGTTGCGGAGTGGCGAAATTACCCGAACAAAAATCTCTATATAATATTTTAATTCAAAAGATTCCAATAACAGAAGTAATACTTCAAACTAAATTCACTAATTTGTCAATTATTCCTTCTAGTATTGAGCTCGCAGGCGCAGAAGTCGAACTCGTAAATATGATGGCTCGCGAACAAGTGCTTAAAAATGCATTAACAAAAATAAAACAAGATTATGATTTTATTTTTATAGACTGCCCGCCGTCGCTTGGTTTATTAACCATTAATGCACTAAACGCATCTGACGCCTTAGTAGTCCCAATTCAATGCGAGTATTTTGCCCTTGAAGGACTTTCACAATTGATGAACACAGTTGGGTTAATAAAGGCAAACTTGAACCCTCAACTCATTGTTGAAGGAGTAGTGCTAACAATGTATGATAAACGAACAAAACTTTCTAAGCAAGTGGTTTCAGAAGTTAAAAGTTTTTTCAGCTCAACAGTATATAGATCGGTTATTCCAAGATCAATTAGATTGGGCGAAGCTCCAAGTTATGGTTTGCCAATTTCGAAATATGCTCCAGATTCTTCCGCCGCTAAAGCTTATCAATCGCTTGCCGAAGAGTTTGCAAGCGCGCACAAAAATATTAAAATACAATAATATATTTAGTTTTATATTATTAAAACAGGAGAATATTATGGCTGAATTTACAGGACTGGGCAGAGGACTCGGCGCATTGCTTGGCGATGCTCAAACTTTTAACAATCAAAGCAAATCAATAGAGCCAGTAAAATTAGAACTAGAAGTTAACCAAATATGCGAAATAAATATAAATATGCTAGATCCAAACATTAATCAGCCACGCAAAAAATTTGATGACGTTCAGATAAGAGAATTAGCAGCCTCAATAGAACATAGCGGAGTTATTCAGCCACTGATAGTCAAAAAAAGCGCTACAAACAGCGATAGATACACGATTATTGCAGGAGAAAGACGCTGGAGAGCTGCTCGAATTGCCAACTTGCAAACAATACCCGTTGTAATTCGAGAGTATAGCGAGCTGGAAATAATGGAAGTCGCTCTTATAGAAAATCTTCAAAGGGCGGATTTGAACCCAATCGAAGAAGCAACGGGTGTTAAATTATTGATGCATCAGCACGATTTTACGCAAGAAGAGATTGCGTCGAGGCTAGGAAAATCTAGGTCTTCTATTGCAAATTCAATAAGATTGCTTACTTTGCCAGAGTCTATTATTAATTTGCTTTCTGATAAAAAAATAAGCGTCGGTCATGCAAAGTGTATTCTTGGGCTTGAAAAAGAAGAAGACAAAATCGAAGTAGCAAAAGAAATCTTGAAAAAGCAGCTTTCTGTTCGGCAAACCGAAGTTTTGTGCAAAGCAATTTTAGATAATAATAATAATAATATCCAAGAAGAAATAGAAAAAAAACAAGAGAAATTAAATTCTGAACTTTTTGATATTCAAAATCAAATGCAAACAAAGCTTCAAGCAAAAGTGAAAATCGCAGGTAACGCCGAAAAAGGCAAAATAATTATTGAATATTTTTCAGAAGAACAGTTAGAAAAATTATTTGAGTTTTTGAGCTAAAAATATTAATAAAAAAACGTCCTAATAAATAAATATTAAGACGTTTTAATTATATAAATATTAAAATTTAATCATGCGAAGTTATTCCAGAACCTGTTATGTCTATTTTTTCACCTAAATACTTTGGCTCTGGTTTAATTACTTTAGAATATAAAAAATCTTTTGCTCTTGCAAAAATTTCTCTAAGTTCAAATTTTATACTTCCAGCATAATTTCTAATAGTAGAAGAATAGCCGATTGCGTTAACTTCAAAATTCTTCGCAAGATAAAGTGCACGATATAAATGAAACTTCTGAGTGACAATTATCGCTGAATCAACTCCGAAAACATGTCTAGCTCTATACATTGATTCATATGTAGAAAATCCAGCGTGATCCAAAAAAATATTTTCAAGAGGTACGCCTTTTTGCACGGCGTAATTTTTCATTGCGTTAACTTCGTCATAATAAGCTTGTCCATGATCGCCAGAAAGCAAAAGTTTTGGCGCAGCGTTGGCAAAATATAGCTCAATCGCTACGTCCATTCGGTCTTGAAGCACTCCACTTAATCGTCCATCTGAATAAGCTTTTGCTCCAAGCACCAAAATACAGTCGTATTTTATTTTAGTGTCATAATTAATATTTCGCGAGTATATTTTTTTACTGCCAGTAGAGATCATATAAATATTTACTAGACCAATAGCAAATATTAAAAGCAAAAAGATAGTGGTGAATAATAAAAATATTTTTCTGATATTAATCTCCTGAGTTATATGTTTATTTATTATTTTTTATTACGTGCCTTTTATTAGCGTCAGCAAAAAGTTAGACTTATAAAAAAACTTCGCAAGAAACGATTGTTCGAATTCTATCGTAATTGGCAACGAGTTAAACACAATAAATAATAACGGAATAATCATAAATATCAAAAATAAGAAAAATACTCCGCGCAAAAATCCGAAAACCGACCCAAATGTTCGATCAAAATGTGAAAGTACCATAAACGGAGAAGCGGCGTTTGCGCACCGAATACCAATCGTTATTAAAATTCTAATTATTAAAAACACAATAAAAAAGCTGATAATATTAATCGTAAAATGCACGATCGTTTGGTTGAAATATTCGCCCACGGTTTGCAAAGAAGAAGAAGCAAAGACTTCGCCCACTATGTTTTTTTCGATAAGTTTTCCAATTGGAAAGGGCAACGATGAAGTTTTAATTATTTCACCTAAAGTAGTCAATGAAAGCTGGGAAATAGGCATTTTTGCTGCCTCGATATTCGTAATCATTTCCGCACCTTCGGTATAATAAAGCAAAACATTAGTAAAACTCGCGTTTGCCAAAATAGTCTTTGCAACCAACGGAGAAAGCAAAATTGAGCCTAACCACGATGTAAAAAAAGCAGCTGTGCTAAGTATTGTGATTAGAAAACCGTCGTAAAATCCTCGCAAAACAAAATACGCAAGAACCGCAATAATAACATAATCTATTATATTCAAATCAGACTCCTGAAAATTTTATTTTAATCTTAAATTATAATAAGAACTATTGTTCTGTAGCAATAAATTAAAATCGTTTATCTTATATGAAAAATTAAAACTTTGTCCAAAATCAATCGATTGCAAAGTTGAGCCGTTTAAATTATATTTAATAAGAGATTTCTCTGTAACAAAAGCAGCTTTGTTCAAAGTAAAAAATGCATTAATTACTTTTGCAGGAACGCGAAAAAACGTTTCTGTGCTTGTTTCCGGCTGCAATAATTTTGCCGTTGAAGAAAGCAAGCTTTCCTCGGCATTTAACCTTGGAAGCAATAAAAAAGATGGCTTCGAATCTATTATTGCAAAATCTGCTACAATATATCCATATATTTTATGGCGAGAAATTTCGGTGGCAGTTTGCCCGTAAATTATCAAATCATTTGTTCCACACACATAAATTTTATCGCCTGAAAAATATACTTTTTCGATGAGTTGATCTTCGATTGTCATGCGACCAGTTGTTGATTTTTCGGCGTAAGTGGTAAGGGTCGAAATTGGCATTGTTACCGATGAATTAAGAGTCAATACCCAAATAAGGTCAGCGTCAGAGTAAAAATTAAAATCAAGCGGTGCATCTTCCAGTTCGATTGTGTCAGATTCTCCTCCTGTTAGAGATATTGTAAAGAGCGTATTTTGATTGTTTTGAGTGATATTAAAAAGCGCAACTGAATTTTTTCCACACTTGATTTCTTGAATTTTATCAACGAAGTTTACACCTGAACCTGTTAATTTTGCACCTTTTTTGTCGAATATTTCAAAAGATGTTTCGCCATAAACGGCTATTAGGGTGCCCGAAGAAGCGATTTTTGTGCTTTTTGCAAATACATTGCTTGACCAAGTTGGAGTATGATTTCCGTTTTTTAAATAGTGAAGTTGACTGTTTTCCAAGTATAAAAATCCACCTTCGATGGGCGCAATTGGGTTTGCTATTTTTAACGCATCAAGCGAAAAAAGTTGAAAATTACTAGACGAATTCATCGTTGTGGCAAAAAATATTACTGAAAAAACAACAAGCAAAATAACAATCGCAAGCAATCCTTTTGAAGAAAGCTTGTTTTTATTCTTCTTGCTTTTATACATATATTATCCCCTTAGTTTAGTATTATTAGAAATACACTTTAATTTTAACATATATAAAAAAAAACAACAAATTAATAAATAGAGAGTTGATCATAATGATAACTTATATTGTAAATCCAATCTCTGGAAAAAATAAAAACATTACTCAAAGCATTAAAATTAACATGGCTATATATAATTTAGTTTTAAATAAAGACTACGAAATACTAGAAACGAAATATCATAAACACGCTGAAAGTTTAGCAAAATCAGCAGTATTAGCCCGTTCAAAAAAAAAAATCGCAGTCGGTGGCGACGGAACGATAAATCAAGTTGCGCAAGCGCTTGTCGATCAGGATTGCGTTTTGGGAATTATTCCTTGTGGAACGGGAAATGATTTCGTTAAAACCGTCAAAATAAGTACGAATATTTCCCAAGCAATAAAAACGGCCCTTTTTGGCGAAGAAAAAACTATTGATGTGGGTTATTTAAACCAATATTTTTTTATAAACGTCGCTGGAGTAGGCTTTGATGCTCAGGTTGTGAAAAATAAAGAGATATTCGTCAAGAAAAATATTCGAGGCTTTTTTGCGTACTTATTGAGCATATTATATACCCTTTTTTTCTTGAAATCAAACAATATAATTATAAAAACAAAAAATAATATTTACAGAAAGAAAGCACTTCTCGTTGCGGTTGCAAACGGAAAATTTATCGGCGGTGGGTTGAAAATTGCACCCAACGCAAAACTAGATGACGAGTTATTAGACGTTTGCGTCGTCGATAAACTTAGCCCGATTAAAATCTTGTTTATTCTGCCAAGATTATCGTCTGGTTCACATGTTAATTTAAAAATATGCGAATATTTTAAAGCCACAGAAATTCAAATTATATCGCAAGAACCAATGCCTGCGCAAGTTGACGGAGAGCTTATCATAGGCACAGAATTTAACTTCAGAATTCAAAAAAATGCGATTAGACTAATGTGCTAAAATAAAAATATAAATTTTAAAATAACACAACTATTTAATTAAAATTACACTAATTACAGTAATGTGGCAAAAGATGAACAAATTGGCATTAAACAGTTCAGACGCTTGCAAAATTCGATTTTATAGGTTATTATTAGTAGTATTATCAGCGTATACAAATATATGCTAAACCAAAACCTTATACTGGAGGCAACAAATAGGTGGTACCTGAATATATAATTAAAGCTCGAAAGTTTTTAAACTCTGAGCATATGGGTTCAAACGTCCAAGTTGGTGAACATCGCGTTCACTATTACGAACAAGGAGCTGGCGAACCGCTAATTCTTATTCATTCTATTGGACAATCTTTGTTTACTTGGCACAGAGTCATTGATCAACTTTCGCAATCTTTTCATGTTTTTGCGATTGATCTTCTTGGAAACGGATACTCAGACAAACCAATTGAAGCCAACTATAGCATTGAAAGCACAGCCGAATTTATTACCAAAATTATGGATAAATTAAACATTGGCAAAGCTCATTTTTGCGCGTTCTCAATGTCTAGTTTCTATGCAATTCGCGTTGCTCAACTTTACCCAAATCGTGTGGCAAAATTAATGTTGATTGCGCCCGGCGGAATTACTCAAACTATGCCAAATTTTATCTCAGCGCTAGAAAACCCAGTCACAAATTGGTTGTTTAAATTTATGCTTAACCGTAAACAAGTTTCAAACTTAATTAACGATTGCTTTTTTGACCAAACAAGAATTTCTGAAGATATGATAAACGAATACTACGAGCCGTTAAGAGAAAAAAAATCAGTAAGAATTCTTACAGAAATGCTAAGAGCTTTCGACGAAGAAGAAGCGATGCAAAATTTGCGCGAAATTACTCAAGATACATTACTAATTTGGGGCATTGACGATAAATGGCACGAACTTGAAATGGCAGAAATTTTTAGAATGTCAATCAAAAGTGTTAAACTCGCTATTGTAAGAAATTGTGGGCACATTATTCAAGAAGAAAAAGAAGAAAAATTTATTAACTGTATTGTCGATTTTGTCTATAATAAAAGTGCAGACAAGACTAATAATACAACCGAGATTTAATAAATTAAAAAATATAAGTGGGCGCGGGTTATGCAATTGCACCCGCGCCTTAACAATAGCTAAATAAAATATATAAATAAAAATAAATAAAAATAAATAAAAATAAATTAGAAAAGAGTAGTTATGCTTAATTTATTGACTAAAGTTATAACTCTTGCGGCCGATGTTCCAACCCTAACCCCCGTTCCAGACGAAACACCGAACAGCGTCGAAAGCTTCGCTACGTTTTCCAACGTCGCAGCGCAAAATATTGCAAAAGCAATAAAATACGTTCAAACTAGTTGGGGAACTATCGTTTGGAATATTTTATTTGTTATTTTTGTGTTTATAACCGCCAAAGTAATTTTAGCGATAACTAGCAATATAACTTCATCGGCGATAAAATCAAGAGAAAAAAACACTAATCTTTCCGAAACTAAGCGCACAAGAACCGTGCTAGGTTTATTCAGAAGCTTTATGCGCTACGCCGTTTACGTCGCAGCGATTTTAACCGTTATGATGCATTTTGGTTGGATGAACGTTGGAGAATTGCTCACAGGCGCTGGAGTCGGCGCAATCGTGATTGGTTTCGGCGCACAAAGCCTTGTTAAGGACGTTTTTAGCGGAATTTTTCTAATTTTTGAAAATCAATTTTCCGTTGGTGATCATATTAAACTCGAAGAAGCCGAAGGCATCGTCGAAGCAACTGCCTTGAGAGTAACGTATTTGCGAACGCTCAAAGGCGAAAGAGTGATTATTCCAAACGGGTTAATTACTCGTGTTACTAATTTTTCATCTGGTGGATTTGTGGCGGCTATAGAAGTACCGGTTTCTTTTAACTCGAATATTAAATTAATAATGCAAATAATCGATAACGCAGTGCAAATGTATGCGCTCGAACATGAAGAAGCAATTGCAGAAAAACCAATAGTTTTAGGCATTTCAGAGTTCAAAGAATCTCACTTATTAATTAAGACAATTTGCCCCGTTAAAAATGCTCTCTTTCAATTCGAAACTGAACGTGGTATGCGCCTCGCCGTCAAAGAAGCTTTCGACGTTGCTAACATTAGCTTTCCTTTTCCGTCGCATAATATTTATGAGAAAAAAACAGAAGTTAATTTAAATAAACAAGAAGCTAATATTGACGTTAGTAGGTCTAACTCGAAACAAAAATATACTAGTAAGCCAATTTGGCAGCAACACGATGATTTTTAGCCCTCTCAGTCAGGCTACGCCTGCCAGCTCTTCCAAAGGGCGAGCTCTTGTGCGCAAGTCTAGAACGGTGCTATATTATTTAATATTAAATAAAATAAAAGAGAATTTTATGCTTCAAGAATTTGAATTAGGCGATATAATCAAGATGAAAAAAAAACATGCTTGCGGAACAAATAAATGGGCTATAATTCGCGTCGGAGCAGATATAAAAATAAAATGCATCGAGTGCAATAGAATAGTAATGCTTGAACGGGAAACATTTGTTAAAAACGCAACTAAAAAGCTTGATAAAATAATATATTAGTTATATAATAAACAAAAATAATTAATAGCAAATAATAAGTGGAGAAAGTATGAATATTAACGATAAATCAGATCGTAAAGTTTTAAACGATTTTCAAATCCGCGCAGAAGAAATGCACGATAAAGAACCCGCTTACAGAAGAAAAATGCAAATCGATATGCTTGTAATGCTAATTTTTGCGGCGTTATTTGCACTATCTTTTAATACGTTTATATTCAGAATAATTAGAGTTGAAGGGCCATCAATGGAACCAACTTTTTATACAGATCAAAAAGTGCTAGTCGACAAAATTGCATACAAATTTAGAGAACCAAAGCGTGGCGAAGTCGTAATTTGTTACTATAATCGAAACGGAAACTTAATCAAAGGCGACGATCCAGTTATTAAACGGGTAATTGCGGTTCCGGGTGAAAAAGTTGAAATCATTGCCGGCAAAATAATAATTAACGACGTTGAACTAAACGAAAGTGAGTATTGGCACGATTATATTAATCAAGACATGTCAGAATATATCGTGCCCAAAGATTGCATTTTCGTCGTTGGTGATAACCGAAATAATTCGGATGACAGTCGAAATTCAGCCATTGAAGCAGTTCATGATGAAAATATAGTAGGCATTGTGCGAGTGAGAATTTGGCCTTTTTCTGAAGTTGGTAAAATTAATCCTGCGAAATATTTAGAAACACCAGAAGTTTTAGAATAAACACAAAAAAACAAATCAAGTTAAGTTTTCTTGATTTGTTTTTTGTTATTATATTATAGTTACTAGGCGGTAATAATCGCTTTGATTCGGCGAACGCCTGCGGAAGAAGCTTCCTCTTTTTTAATTTTAAAAGATATTAATTCAGCAGTGTTTTTTGCGTGTGGACCGCCGCAAATCTCTTTGGAAAAATCGCCAATCGTATAAACTTTAACTTTTTCTCCGTACTTGGATTCAAAAAGTCCCATTGCACCTTGTGCTTTGGCAGCGTCGACGGTCATTTCATCGCAAGTTATTTCAATACCTTTGCTGATTTCGGCGTTTACTAAAGCTTCGACGATAGCAAGCTCTTCTTTGGTAACTTTGCGAGAAAATGAAAAGTCAAAACGCAATCTTTCGGCGGTAATATTCGAACCCTTTTGCCCAACTTCTTCGCCAAGAACTTTTCGAAGAGCAGCTTGCAAAAGATGAGTGGCAGTATGCAATTGAGCAGTTTTTTCGGAGTTGTCAGCAAGCCCACCCTTGAATTTTTGCTCTGCGCCGGCTTGGCTTTTTGCTTGATGCGTTTTAAAAGCAGCGTCAAAACCATCAGTATCAACTGTTAAGTTTTGTTCGGTGGCAAGCTCGACCGTCATTTCGATTGGGAAACCATAAGTATCATAAAGCTTAAATGCGCTTGCTCCGTTGATTATATTTATATTGGTTTCCAGCTTGCTTTTTATTCTGTCAAACTCTTTAATGCCTTGTTTTAGTGTTTTCTCAAAGCGCTTTTCTTCGGCTTTAAGTTGGTCGATAATAAAAGCATTATTTTTATTTAGTTCAGGATAAAAATCTTTATAAGTATCAATAACGCTTTGGCAAACTTTGTATAAATTGCCTTCTTCGATTCCGATTTGTAAACACCAACGAATTGCTCTTCTGATTAGTCTGCGCAAAATATAACCTTGATCGACGTTTGAAGGAGTAATTGCCCTAATATCGCCTAACATAAAAGTTGCGCAACGGGTATGGTCGGCAATAATGCGAAATGCTTTAATAGTTTTTGCGCTGTCACGATAATTTAGGTTGCTAAGTTCAGCGATTTTGGCTAAAATATTTTCAAAAACATCAGTGTCATAAACAGACTCAACGCCTTGCAAAACGGCGACGGTTCTGTCGAGACCCATTCCAGTATCGACGTTTTTTTGCACTAGTTCGTCGTAATTGCCATCTTTGTTTTTGTTATATTGCATAAAAACATCGTTCCAAATTTCGAGATATTTTCCGCAATCGCAAGCAGGTGAACAGTTAGGCGAGCAGGCAGGAACTCCAGTATCAATAAACATCTCCGTGTCAGGGCCACAAGGACCAGTCAGGCCAGCGGGACCCCACCAATTGTTTTTTCGTGGAAGAAAATAAATATGAGAAGCATCAACGCCGCAATCAAGCCAGATTTTCGCGGCTTCGTCGTCTTTTGGTACGGTTTCATCTCCAGCAAAGCAGGAGAAAAATAGTTTTTCTTTTTCTATGCCGAGCCATTTTTCGCTTGTTAAAAATTCCCAACTATAAGAGATCGCTTCTTTTTTAAAATAATCGCCAAGCGACCAGTTTCCAAGCATTTCGAAAAACGTGCAATGGGAATTATCGCCAACTTCGTCAATATCGCCCGTACGGACGCATTTTTGAACGTTGGCAAGGCGTTTGCCCGCTGGGTGCTTTGCGCCCATGAGATAGGGCACAAGGGGGTGCATTCCAGCAGTTGTAAACAAAACCGTGGGGTCATTTTCTGGAATTAGTGATGAACTTTGAATAATTGCGTGATCTTTTTCTTTGAAAAACTCAAGAAATAAATCTCGCAATTCGAATGATTTAATTTTTCTCATTAATCTGGTGAACTCCTAATTATGTTTTAATATAAAAATATGCTAAACTGAGTATACAGCTTTTTGCTCCGTTTTTCAATCAAAATCAAAATACTAAACAGCTAAAAATTAATAGAGAGAAAGAATATGAAAATTATTTTCGATTTACATACGCATACTATATATAGCCACGGAAAAAATACTGTTGCCGAAAACATCGCTCATGCTCAAGAAAGAAAAATGCCAATAGCGATTTCTGAGCATGGGCCAGGGCATGGATTTTTCGGTGTTAAGAGCAAGAAATATAAAAAAATGGTCGCTGAAATTAAAGCGCAAAATAAGCTATATAACAAAACAGTGTGCTTGCATGGCATTGAATTAAACTTAATGAGCTTTGGAAAAAGTGACATAAAAAAACTCAGCACAGAGCCAGAAGTAGTGCTAATGGGTTATCACAAAGGGGTTTTTCCGAATTCTTTATATAGCGTTATTATGTTCTTCAAAAAAAAGTTTAACAAACAAAAAGCCATTCAAGAAATGACAGATTCGATTATAGCTTGCATTGAAAAAGAAAAAAATATAATGGCAATCACTCACCCTGGTGAATACGTGCCCATCGATTCAAAGCGATTAGGCGAAGCGTGTGCAAAAAACGGCGTTGTTTTGGAGATTAATAATAGCCATGTTCCGAAAATTAAAGAGCTGATCATTCAAGAAAATACAGGTGCTTATTTTATTATTTCCAGCGATGCGCACAAGAGCCAAAACGTTGGTTCTTTTAATTCTGCGATTAAGTGCGCAAAAAAAGCCAATATAAACCCACAAAGAATTATTAATTCAGCCGAATATAATTGGGACAAAAATTTACGAATTGACAAAATACAAAATATGTTAAAAATTAAATAATAAGTTATAAAACAAAAGTTATGCACAGGTTTGTGAATAAAAATTGACTTATCTACATGTAACTGTGGATAACTATTAGTATATTCGCTGAATTATACACTTGCCTGTGGATAACTTCCAAAATATCAAAAAGCAAAACAAGAGTTATCAACAGCTTGTTTTGCTTTTTTGTTACTTTAATTTATAGTTATTTTTCTAAAATAATTTTCTCATTTTTATCAAATTCAATATTATTAGTTTGAGTAATTGGGGTTTCTTTGGCAATCAATTCATTATAAAAAACCGCAAAAGAAGTTTGCATATACGGAGTTACAAAAAGCGAGATCAAGAAATTAACAAAATAAAGAGCCGCCGCCGCCCAAAATAGTGGCAGTTTAATTAAAATATCGAGCATTTGATATAACGCATAACTGGCAGCGTTAAAATCATATAAGTTTTGCATAATATAGGGGCTAGAATTTAAAAGCATAGTTTGAGTAAACGCGATGATAGTAAAAATTAACGCAATTATTATTGGAATATACCAGACGATAAAAGAAAGATTAAGCTTAAAAAATCTAAATATATTGTTTTTCATCAATAAAATACTGCGCTTAATTGATGCACTTGCGCCAAAAATTGGATCATCGTTAATAATATATAACGTAAGGGCATATTGGTAGGTTTTTCGTATTGTTAATATAGTTGCACATAAAGATGATATTATTCCAAGAGCTAAAACAAAAACATTCGTAGTTACCGAAAGACTTATAAAAACAATAGGCAAAAACATATACAAAAGAGTCCAACCAGTAATTTGTAAACTTACTAAAAGTGAAACGGCCAAATTTGGTAAATAATGTCTTGTCATATCAAAAATAACATAAACTGGGGGTTTTTGATGCTTCGAAGTTTGCAAAAAATAATTTGCATAAGAAACACTCAACGGCGTAATTACAAAAATAGTAGAAAGTAACGATAATAATGCGATTTTCTGAAACATATAATTAATTATATAAGTGACAACCATAAACAAAAAAGTTGCGAAAATAGTCTTGCCGAGTTGCTCTTTCATTCCTGAAAGTGCGGATTTCTTAATCTCTGAGGTAGTGAACATAATTTTTCTCCAATTCTGTTTTTTATTTTATATTATTTATTCCACCAATATTAGTAACGTCGCCAAAGCCCAGTTCAACAAGATGTTTGCAGGCATTTTCGCTGCGCACTCCGCTTGCGCAATGGATGAAAATTTTGCTGTCTTGAAGAATATTATATTGCTCAAAATCACTAATTTTTTTAAAAACAAGTATATTTTTAAGCGGAATATTAATAGTATTATTTAACTTTTTTTGTAAGAACTCATCTTGATCTCGCACGTCGATAATTATTATATTAGGATCTGATTTTTTTTCATCGACTGCCAAATTTATATCTAGTTTTTTGATATTCATATTTTTTCTCCACTAAATTTATATTTTAATTCAAATTTTTTATTAATTTAAGAATTTGGTTTGAAGTTTGATTTTGCTGATCTTCTTGAGAGATTGACGCAACTCCGTCGCCTCGTTGCGAGCCATACGTTCCAAATTGGGCATGATTTCCGCCAATTATTTCTAAATATTCTGTGTTCTTTGGGGCAAAATTTTTGCTTTTATTAAAATTTTCTTGATTAAGCACAAGATCTTGATCGCCATAAATAACACTGGCTTTAAGCTTGCTATTTGAAAAATCTTTTGTAAAATATGAGCCTAGTAAAAAAATACCATAAACTTTAGAGGCGTTTTTCTCCGCAAAATCCGCCGCCGCAATTCCGCCCAAAGAATGACCACCAACCACCCAATTATTTATATTATTAAAGTCTGTAAAAATATTGTTGGTGTTTTTGCTGGGGATAAGTGCGATTCTAAAATCGCTATTTATTAGCACACATAAATAATTTTGTTCTGCTAATTCTTTGAACAAATTTAAATAAGCTAGGTTTTCTACACCTGCGCCTTGAAAAAAAATCACACCCGTATTGTTTGGATTTTTTGGAACAATAGCAGTATAATTGCTAGATTTCGGAGTTTGAATTTCAAAACCATCACTATTTTTAATAACATTATTAATATCTATATTCTTGGAATTATAATATTGTGATTTCCAAAAAATTAATAATATGCACGATAACACTAAAACACTTAACAATATTATTGCAGAAATTTTTATTGCTTTATTAGATTTGAATTTTTGCATATACTTTAATCTCTCTAAAATTTATTTTGCTAAATTATTTTATCTAATTATATCATAATAACTCACTTTCATATGTTTTTAAATTAAGTTTTTATTTTAAAGCTAAATTTTATGTTATAGTATATATTTAATAAGCACTTAAATTAAAACAGGAGCAAAATTATATGGATAATATAAAACAAGAAGAATTAAAAAATACTGACGCCGATATATTTTCAAAACTAGCCCAAGATTTTAAAGTAGCTCTTTGGCAAATCGAAAACACTGCCGCGATGATCGACGAAGGAAACACAATACCGTTTATTGCGCGATACCGAAAAGAGCGTCACGGTTCGATCGACGATCAAGTTTTGCGGGAAATTTCCGATAAACTCGCATCTCTTCGTAACTTAGCAAAACGCAAAGATGAAATTTTACACTCACTTTTTGAGTTGGCCGTTATTACTCCAGAATTAACGCAAGCGCTAGAAAAAGCAAAAACACAAAGCGAAATTGAAGACATTTATCGACCATATCGACCAAAACGCAAAACTCGTGGGAGCATTGCGAGAGAAAAGAATCTCGAAAAGCTTGCCGAAATTATTTTTAAACAATCAAATATTACTGAGAGTTTAGAGTTAATATCAAGTAAATTTATTAATCCAGAATTAGGCATAGATAATTTTGAGCAGGCTTTGCAAGGCTCTTGCGATATTATTGCCGAAGATATTAGTAATAATGCGCTAATCAGAAAAAAGCTTCGATTTAAGATTTTTAACTTTGGTAAATTAACTTCAAAATCAGCCAAGCAAGAACAAGAAGACTCTGTATATAGATTATATTATGATTATTCAGAAAATATAAAATCAATCCCAGCTCATAGAATATTGGCGATTAATCGAGGCGAAAAAGAAGAAATTTTAAAAATATCTGTAGATTTTAATATTCAAGAAGCAATGCAAATTATTTCAAAAACAATAATTTTAGATAGCTGCCCCATAGTTTTACAAGAACAACTTCAAATTACAATTCAAGACGCTTACACAAGATTAATTTTGCCTTCGCTTGAACGAGAAATTAGAGCCGAATTATCCCAAATTGCCAGCGATTCAGCGATTCGCGTTTTCTCCCAAAACCTTCGAAATTTATTAATGCAACCTCCGATTAAAAACCAAGTTGTGCTCACGCTCGACCCTGCCATTCGAACGGGTTGCAAAGTCGCAATCGTTGACAGCGACTCAAAAGTACTGCTAACGGGAGTTATTTTTCCGCTTCCTCAACACAAACAGGTTCAACAATCAACTAAAAGTTTGCTTGATTGGATTAAAAAATATAACGTCACAGTAATTGGAATCGGCAACGGAACGGCTTCACGAGAAACAGAAAGCTTTGTAGTCGCTGCTCTTAAAGAATTACCTGAAGATTGTATCAAACCAGGTTACACTATTATTAACGAGGCTGGCGCATCGGTTTACAGTGCGTCAAAACTCGCCGCCGAAGAGTTTCCAGAATTAGATGTTTCTTTGCGAAGCGCAGTTTCTATTGGCAGACGTTTGCAAGATCCGCTTGCTGAACTCGTTAAAATCGACCCAAAATCAATCGGAGTTGGTCAATATCAGCACGATATGAAAGTTTCAGTTCTTGATGAAAGCTTAAAAGCCGTTGTTGAAGATTGCGTAAACTCAGTGGGCGTAGATCTAAACACTGCCAGCGCATCTCTTTTGTCTTACGTGGCTGGAATTGGCCCAGCGTTAGCAAAAAATATAATTTTACATCGAGATGAATTTGGTCAGTTCAAAAACCGTAAAGAGCTTAAAAAAGTAAAAAAACTTGGCCCAAAAGCCTTTGAACAATGTGCAGGATTTTTACGAATAAGCGGCGGCGATCAAATATTAGATTCAACCGCTGTTCACCCTGAATCTTACAAAGCGTGTGAGAAACTCTTAATAACTTTGGACTACAAAAAAACAACTAAAATAACAGAACTTTCTGAATTGCCAGATCGAGTCAAAAATTATCCAGAACCTAGCCTTTGCGAAAAGTTAGAATTGGGATTGCCTACGCTTAAAGACATCGTTTCAGAACTTTTAAAACCCGGTCGTGATCCTCGAGATTCTTCGCCGCCTGTTTTGCTTCGAACCGATATTCTCGAAATAAAAGACCTAAAAGCAGGCATGGAACTCATCGGAACAGTTAGAAACGTGGTAGATTTCGGCGCATTTGTCGATATTGGAGTTCATCAAGACGGGTTAGTACATATTTCGAAAATGTCAAAAACTAGAGTCGCTAGGGCTAGCGATTTGTTTAAATTGGGCGACGTAATAACTGTTTATGTTTTGGAAGTAAACCCGCAGAGAAAACAAATTTCTTTGAGTTGCATTAAACCTATAGAGTAAACTTAATATTTATACTATTGCATACTATTGGGAAAAAGTGTATAATAAAACAAAAACAATAGAGAATTTTGTATTGACTTACATAAGTTTTAAAAATATTTAGAAAATTAAAGTAGGAGTTGTGATGTTTATGACGATATTATATCAAAAACGATGCATTGACTGCGGAGCTTGCGAAAAAGTTTGTCCGCAAAAGTGTATATCCAAAAAAAATGGTGTTTATGTTATGACTTCAAACAATTGCAATGCCTGCTCAAAGTGCTACGAAGTGTGCCCAGCGGCTTTGCAAAATGAATACCCAGAGTTCGTTCAGCAATATCTAAGCAATCATGTTTAAAATATATTAACCCCCCTTAATTGCTTTTAAGGGGGGTTAATATATTGAATTAATATTATTTGTTCATTATTGGGTTAGCGTCTACTAGTTTTTGATAATATAGCGCAAAAGTTGTTTGCATATATGGCAAAACAAAATAGGCTGGAAATACTAACATGCAAGCAAATGACCATGGAATAAACGAAAGCCATAAAACAAGATATTCGCCTTGATGATCGTCCATTAGCTCAACGCTTCGAGCGCAAGCTTCTTCTTTTGTCATTTGGGGATTGTCACGAATAATATACGGAATCATAGCGTATAATAAGATTTTTTTGTAAGCCATGATAAACAAGACAATTGAAGCAAGGTTAAGTATTATTCCAATGACAATTAGAGTTATACTTAAAGTTGAATTAAAAGTTGCTACTCCAACAAAGTATAAGATAGATCCCAAAATTAGGGCAGCAAAGGCTGGAAGTGAAGCAAGAATTTCCTTGATAATTTGCCAAATCATTGAGAGCAAAAACGAAACATAGTTTTTACCAAAATCAAAAACATCACTTATTTGCTCGTCTTGATTGCGAATAAGCTTTAGAAAAAATCCGCCTTGCGTTACCAAAAAAGGCAATAGAAGAATGGAAATCACTGGCCCAATATACGGAACTAGCAATGCGATTGTCGAAGCTATTCCTGCTATTGCTGAATAAAGTAAAATTATAATAAAAGCGGACACCAATTTTGGGTTTAACAAGTTCGAAAAGCCTTCGACCAACAGTGTTTTTTTTGCGTTTTGTTTAAGCTCTGCTCTGTTCATTAAAAAACCTCCAAGTAAAATAATATAATTGCAGAAGAAATTTTATCTTCCAATAAATATAATAACTTTAATTTGTTTAAAAGTAAACATAAAGTGCCAAATTATAAGCAACTTATTTGATTAAGTTATTATATTAAATTTATTTGGATATTAATTTATTTAGAACTAAAATTTAATAAGCACCACTAAAACTTAAAACTACGCTAAATGTTTCCAAAATAATTTTTGCGTCGAGAATAAAACTTAGGTGTTGAGCATAATAAATATCGCAAGCGCAGCGATGCACTAAATCTGCGTTTTTTCGCCCTTCAACTTGCGCAAGCCCTGTTAACCCGGGCAATATTTTTTGCCTTTTGTTCGCAATTTTTGCTAAATCTTGAGTTTCTTCTAAAATTAATGGGCGAGGCCCCACAAATGACATTTCTCCTTTGAGAATATTAAAAAGTTGAGGAAGTTCATCCATCGAGCTTTTTCGCAAAAACTTACCGATCTTAGTTATTTTTAGATTTTTGTTATTTATATTATTTTTATTTATATTAGACATGGTTCTAAATTTATATATCACAAAAATTTTATTGTTTTTGCCGACTCGCTTTTGCTTAAATATAATTGGTAAACCCGAACTTATTATTATTAAAAGACTAATAATAATTAATATTGGCATTAATAAAAATATTAATATTAAAGAAAATAAAAAATCTAAGGCTCTTTTTATATAAGTATATTTATCCACAATAATAAACCTGCTTTTTATTATTTTGCTTTTATTAGTATTTACTAAAAAATTAATTATAATCAAAAACAAAGCCGTTGACACGTCGAGTTTTAGCATGTTAAAATAAATTAATAACTATAATTAAACTAAAAATAAAAATTAGTGAGAATAAATATGACTGCTATAAAATACTTCGCTGTTTTTGAAAAAGTTAACGAAAATTACAGTGTATATTTTCCGGATTTCCCAAATAGTAAGACTTCTTCAAAAACGTTTGCCGAAGCACTTCAAGGAGCAAAGCAATGCGCTCTTGAAGAAATTGTTAACAAAGAAAATCAAAATCAAACTTTGCCCAAACCCACCGAACCGCCTTTTCCGAACACATCAAACACTTGCATTGTTTGCGAAATTGATTTGCGCTGATTTCTATTGACTTTGTTATATTAAATTGCTATAATAACTATGGATAATTAGGCTAATATTTAGCATTATTCAAAAATATTAGAAAGGCACAAAAAACATGAAAATTAAAAATATCACTAACCCACAAAGATTTTTTGAAGTCGTCGGTCAATGCAAAGGTCGCGTTGAATTAGTCACAAACGAAGGCGATAGACTTAACCTAAAATCTAAGCTTTGCCAATATATTGCGCTAACTCAAATGTTTAAAGAAGCTAGAATTGATGACATTGACATCGTTGCTTCTGAACCAGAAGACATCGCTCTTTTGCTTGACTTTTTGGTTAAAGGCTAAACTCTTTAGCAAGCTAAATTATTTAGCGGGGCAGGTATAATCTCTGCCCTTTGGAAAAACAATAAAATTAGGAATTCTAAAAATGCAAATTCAATTTTTACACGCTAAATAAAAGTGACTAGAATAAAAACTAGTCGCTTTTTTTATAAATAATAATAAAATAATAATAAATTAGAAAAGAGTGTTTTTATGACCACAAAAATAAATTACAAAAAACTATGTGCAACGGGGGCGGCGTTCTCAATCGCTGGAATTCTTTCAATATTTCTTGGAATAATTTATTTAAACAGCCAAATTTTAAGTTTAATAATTAACCAATTTGTTTTTGTATTATCGGCTATTTTAGCAATGCTATTATTCAAGCTTGATATTAAAAAGACACTTTCTCTAAATCCAATAACCGCAAAAACTGGAGTGTTTAGTGCGCTAACAGTACTTGTATTTTTGCCAGCGAGCTTAATGCTTTCAATGATTGTGCTAATTATCGTTGAGCAAATTTTTGGAGGCTTGATTGTTTCCGATGTGCTTACGCAAAACATAACTCTTTTTTCTATAATACCAATGGTTATTTTGCCCGCAATTTGCGAAGAAGTGCTTTTTCGCGGGGTTATTTTTTCAGGGTTCGAAAATAATTACAAGCCAGCCAAAGCAATAATACTTTGCGGAATACTATTTGGGCTATTTCACATGGATTTTCAACGGTTTATTTCCCAGGCAATGCTTGGGGGAATAATTGCTTACTCCGTTTACAAAACAAAATCTATTTTTCCAGCAATAATAATGCATTTTACTAATAATTTATTCCCAATGTTAATAACTATGTTATCTGGCAGTGAAAGTCAAATCAGCGAATCCCTTGGTAACGGTGCGTCAAAAGTTACAATGCTTGAATCATTCAAAGCATCCGCAACTCAGTTAAATATTCCAGTTAATACTTTTATGATAACGCTTATAATAATGATGATTGTGTTGATAATCATTTCTTCAGTGCTTGCATTTATTTGCTTGAAAAAAATAAAACCTTCACCAAAATTAATTCAAAGCACAGAGCCAGAACTTTGCATTAATCCAGAAGAAGAATTAGTCTCTCGAAAAAAAGCATTTGGGTGGTTTATTCCTGGTTTGTTAATAGTTATTCTTGCCTATATCGGAACGTTTGCGCAACTAAGCGCGCTTAAATAATATATAAATTATTTTAATAGATACTACCAAATTAATAAAATAAGTTGTATAATAAATATAAAATTAGGCACCAATAATTAATAATTAAGTTTTTATTTGTTAAATACACAAAAATATAGCTTAAAATGCGTTTTTTGGGCATTCTTTTGGTTTTTTGCCAAATTAATGGTTGTATTATTTCGACTTTAACATTATAATAAGTGTGCATTGTTTATGCTATTGCATAAAACTGTAAATATACACATATTTTATTAGGAGGAACCCCATCATGAAAAGCAAATCAGTAAAATTCCTAGCAGTTGTTATGACAACTCTAATGGTCCTTAGCCTGTCAACAATGAGCGCATTTGCTGCCGAAGCAACCGCGACTCCAGCTCCTTCAGCAGAAGCATCTCCAGAAGCCGCAGCTGTTTTGACAGCTGAAGAAGAAGCAGCAAAAGTTCTTGCAGACGAAGAAGCAGCCGCAGCTGAAGCATTGGCAGCTGAAGAAGCAGCCGCAACCGAAGAAGTAGTTGCTGAAGAAGTAGTTGCTGAAGAACCACCAGTTGAAGACGAAGTTCTTACAGACGCTCCAGTTGAAGAACCAACTGCTGAAGTTGCTCCAGTAGCTGTAAAAAACCCTAAAACTGGCGACGCTGGCGCAAACGTAGCAATGGCAATCGCAGCCGCAGCTATGGTAACACTAGCAGGCGCAGCTTTGATCGCAAAGAAAAACTAATTTAACTTGCAATCATTTTTTGCAATTTTAAACCAATAGTTTAAAAACAAGCTTAATTTAATTAGGCTTGTTTTTTTGAAGTTATTAGCTTATATAATGTGAATCAGTAGTTGAAAAGATTAAAAGAACGTCGCTCTGGTGGGCTAACTCTCTCAGTCATGCTATGCCTTCCAGCGCTCACATGGGGCGCGCATTGCGCGTTCGCTTTAGACAAGGGACTCACGTGATGAGTGAAGTTTTTAAAAATCCAACGGCTGATTCACATTATATTTTATATTTTTATATTAAATACATATTGACGTACGCGTTTATGTACGTTGTAATAATATTAAACAAGTTATAATAAAAGAGGTATATATTATGGAATCAATTCGCCTAACAAACGCAAGGCAAAACCTATACCAAATCGCAGAAAAACAGTACAAACAAACACTCCTATTCGTTTTGTAAGCAAAAAAGGGGACGTAGTAATGCTTTCGGCAGAGCACTTGAAGAAACTGTTTACTTGCTTTCAATCTCGGGAATGCGAGAAAGTATTGAGCAAGCGAAAAGCGAAGGCGTTGAAAACAGTTTAACGTTGGAGGACATAGGGTGGAATATTAAATAAGATTTTCTTCGAAAGCAAGCAAAGATGCCAAAAAACTCGAATCCGTTGGGCTGGACAGTAAGGCAAAAAAACTCTTGCAAATAATTATGATTGATCCGTTTGAAAACCCTCCACCCTATAAAAAGCTAGTCGGGGATCTTAACGGAATTTATTCTTGCAGAATTAATATTAAACATCGTTTGATTTATTGTATTGATAAAGAGTTGAAAACCGTGCTCGTCCTGCGAATGTGGACGCATTATGAGTAAGCGTGGTGTTTTTTGCTTTATTTTTATTAATATCTAACTTAATAAGTTAAATATAATTGACGTTTTTGGTTTTTTGCTTTAAAGTTAATATATATAAATTAGGAGATGCAAAAAAATGCGTAAATATAATAAAACCAAAGCAATATTTATTATAATATTAATAAGTTTTTTAAGCTTGTTAATCGTTTCTTCATGCAAAAGTAAAACAAAAACCAGCGCGTCAGAGGTTTCTCCTCAACCGTCTTTATTATCAGCGACGCAAACTCCAGAAGCTCCAGAAATAACTCAAGATATAGTCTCTCAAGATGAAATTAAGATTCCAGAAGAAACTCAAGAAGTTGGTTCCGTTGATTTGCAAACTGAACAAGTCCCCATGCAAACCGAAATCACCAAGACAACTGCCCGCTTTTTTGAAAGTATCGACGGTTTACCCACGCTTTACGCCGCAATTGAGTTTAAAAACACTTCTTCAGAAATTATCATTATTGATAAAGCCAAATTCGTTTTTGATACGGGAACGGCTAAACCAGAGCTTTCGTTTGTTCCACTTCTTAATCAAGACGATATTGTTGCCCCCGGCGCGACTTCTACAATCGCCGTTTGGTTGCCTTACGATAAAGAGAAATTAACCAAAGACTCTAAAATAAATGTTTCGGCAAAACTCGATGCAATAAAAAGCGATTCTAGTAAGCCCAATAAAATAATTAGAATAAGCAACTCTACTTTAGTCGAAAACTACCCGAGCTTTGCGACGATTTCTGGTTCAGCGTACAATCCTTCAAAAGATGAAAGTTACTCGCTAATGCTAATTTATTTTTCTTTTTATGACAAAGATGATAACTTGCTCGCAACTTGGCATTCCACTCAAAATATTGCTTTGCCTAGCCAAGAAACAAGAAATTTTGTTAATCATATGAATTCTTTGCCGATTAAAAATATATCAGTGGATACAAGTCGAATCGTTGTCCGGGGAATTGGAATAAACTAGATTTTTAAAATAAATTTAAAAAATTAATTTTGCAAGATATGTTTAAATAAACGCCAAAATAGCACACTAAAATTAACTAAAACTAACAAAAAATATTAAATAAAACTAGTGATTTAGCTTTTTTTTACAAAACTTTAAATTTAGCTATATTTTTCAGTTTATTTTTTGAAAGCTGTATTTTAATTGAGTGCAAAATATATAATTTATTATTAAAACTTAGCTATTTTTTTAACAAATAAACTCGGTTTTCAAAACATGAGTATTGACAGCGCAATTTTGCTTTATTATAATATATATAGTTAAAACTTTAATTAGCAAAAATAAATTAAAATATAAAAAAATTCAAGAGAAAAGTAATGCTTTTTTCTTGTGTTTCTATGCAAAATTAAATATTAAAATAAACTTAAATATATTAGAGCAATAAAAATTTTAATATAACAAAATCAGGAGGGTATTTTTATCATGTCAAGAAAAATCACAATCGACGGAAACACCGCCGCCGCTCATATTGCCTACGCTTTTAGTGACGTAGCCGCAATATATCCAATAACTCCGTCGTCAAACATGGCAGAATCTTGCGATGAATGGGCAGCAGCCGGAATGAAAAATCTTTTCGGTCAAACCGTTAAAGTTTCTGAACTTCAATCTGAAGGCGGAGCAGCTGGCGCAGTTCATGGTTCTCTTGCAGCTGGTGCATTAACTTCAACTTTTACAGCTTCTCAAGGCCTACTTCTAATGATCCCTAACATGTACAAAATATCTGGCGAACTTACGCCTTCTGTTTTTCACGTTTCAGCAAGAGCACTCGCTGCTCATGCGCTTTCAATCTTCGGCGATCACAGTGACGTTTACGCTGCTCGAGCCACTGGCTTTGCAATGCTTGCCTCTGCTTCTGTTCAAGAAGTTAACGATCTTGCGCTTGTAGCTCATCTTGCTACTATTAAAGCAAAAGTTCCGTTCATGCATTTCTTCGACGGTTTCAGAACATCTCACGAAGTTCAAAAGATCAACCAAACTGAATTTGACGAAATCAAAACGCTTGTCGATTGGCAAGAAATTAAAGATTTCAGAGCAAGAGCGCTAAATCCAGAACATCCTCACCAACGTGGAACTGCTCAAAACCCTGATATTTATTTCCAAAACCGCGAAGGCGCAAACAAATACTACGATGCAACTCCAGCAATCGTTCAAGATTACATGGATCAAGTTGCGAAAATTACTGGCCGTCAATATCATTTGTTTGATTATATTGGTGCTCCAGACGCAGAAAATATCATTATTATAATGGGTTCTGGCGCAGACGTAGTAGAAGAAGCTATTAATCATCTTAACAAAAACGGCGCAAAATACGGCGCAATTATTGTTAGATTATATCGCCCATTCTCAGCAAAAGATTTTGTTGGAGCTATTCCAAAATCAGTTAAATGTATTTCTGTTCTTGACAGAACTAAAGAACCTGGTTCTTTCGGCGAACCGATGTTCACAGACGTAGCTTCGGTTTTGCATGAATTCGGAAAATCTAACATTAAAGTTCTTGGCGGAAGATATGGCCTTGGTTCAAAAGAATTTACTCCTTCAATGGTTAACGCCGTTTACGAAAACATGGCTTCAAGCACACCAAAAAATCACTTTACAATCGGCATAAACGACGACGTTACTTTCACTTCTCTAGAAGTTAAAGAACAAGTTAACGCTGCTCCAGAAGGCACTTTCTCTTGCAAATTCTACGGCCTTGGAAGCGACGGAACAGTCGGCGCAAACAAAAACTCAATCAAAATTATCGGCGATCACACAGATATGTATGCTCAAGGATATTTTTCATATGACTCGAAAAAATCAGGCGGATTTACAGTTTCACATCTTCGCTTTGGTAAAAGCCCAATTCAATCACCTTACTTGATTGACTTTGCAGATTTGATTGCTTGCCATAATCCTTCTTATGTTACTCGTTATGATCTTCTCGAAGGAATTAAAGAAGGCGGAACTTTCTTGCTAAACAGCCCTTGGACCACCATTGAAGAGCTTGAAGAAAACTTGCCATTCGAAATGAAAAACGCTATTGCTAAAAATAACGTTAAATTCTACAATATTGACGCTATCGACGTTGCAGAAAAAACTGGAATGGGCGGAAGAATAAACACTGTTATGCAAGCCGCTTTCTTCGAAATTTCAGGCGTTCTCGAAAGCAAACAAGCAATCGAATACATGAAAAAAGCTGCGCTTAAATCATATGGTAAAAAAGGCGAAGCTATTGTTCAAAAGAATTATAACGCAATCGACGCTTCGACGGCTGCGCTAAAACAAATAACTTATCCTTCAACTTGGAAAGAAACCAAACAAGGCGCAGTACCTGTTACGATTCCTACAACTCCTTATTATGAATCTTTCGTTAAGCCTATATTGGCACAAAAAGGCGACTCTCTTCCAGTGTCTGCTTTCAACGCAGACGGAACAGTTCCAACTGGAACGTCGAAATTTGAACGTCGCGGAATCGCCGTTAACGTTCCAAATTGGGACGTTGACACTTGCATTCAATGTAACCGTTGCGCGCTAGTTTGTCCTCACGCTTGCTTGAGACCTTTCTTGGTTACAGACGAAGATATGAAAAATGCTCCAGCAGCTTTTGGAACAAAAAAATCAAACTCAAAAGAATTCCCAGGCATGAATTACAGAATGCAAATTTCACCATTAGATTGCACTGGCTGCGGAAATTGCGCTTCAATTTGTCCAACAAAAAAAGACACTTTAAAAATGTCTCCGCTTTCTGTAGAAGAAAAAGTTCAAGACGAAAACTGGTTGTTTGCTAAATCAGTGCCTCTTGTTGACCTTGAAGGCGTTAATATTAACACAATGAAAAACAGCCAATTTGCAGAACCACTTTTCGAATTCTCTGGCGCATGCGCTGGTTGCGGAGAAACTCCTTACATTAAACTAATAACTCAATTGTTTGGCGATCGCATGGTTATTGCTAACGCTACGGGTTGTACATCAATTTACGGTGGATCAGCGCCAACTTGCCCATACACTACTAACAAAAAAGGTCATGGTCCAGCTTGGGCAAACTCATTGTTCGAAGATAATGCAGAATTTGGTTTTGGAATGAACCTGGCTTTCGTTCAAAGAAGAGACAGATTAAACGATTTGCTTGTTCAAGTTTCAGCTGATTCAACGCTTCCAAAAGACTTTCTTGACGCTGCCAAATATTGGATCGAGCAACAAGATGAGGCCGATGGTTCTAAGAAAGCTGCCGAAAAAATCAGAGCTTCGATCTCAAGTGCCCAAAAAGTAGCAGTCGAAGAAAACATTAAACTTGCTCTTTCTGAAATCGCAGACATGGACGATCTTCTCGTTAAAAAATCAGTATGGATTATTGGCGGAGATGGTTGGGCATATGACATCGGTTACGGCGGCCTAGATCACGTTATCGCTTCTGGCGAAGATGTTAATATTTTGGTTGTTGACACAGAAGTTTACTCAAACACTGGCGGTCAATCTTCAAAAGCGTCTCCTCGTGCATCTATTGCTAAATTTGCTTCAGCCGGAAAACGAGTCGGCAAAAAAGACCTTGGCGTTATGGCTAGTACTTATGGCTACGTTTACGTTGCCTCTGTTAACATGGGTGCTGATCCTGTTCAACTCATCAAGGCAGTTTCAGAAGCCGAAGCTTACAAAGGTCCTTCACTAATTATTGCTTACTCACCTTGCATCAACCATGGAATTAACATGGGTAAGGCTCAACTTCAAGCAAAAGCAGCTGTTGACGCTGGATATTGGACTAACTTTAGATTTAATCCAAATCTAAAACTAGAAGGCAAAAACCCATTCTTGCTTGATTCAAAAGCTCCAACAGCCGATTACAAAGACTTTATTATGGGCGAAGTTCGTTACGCTTCACTCAAAAAGCTTTTCCCTGACGTTGCTGACACGCTTTTCGATAATTCTGCAGACGATGCGAAAGATAGAAGAGTTCAATACGAAAATCTTGCAAAAAACAATAATTAATTAGTAAAACTTAAATTATTAAAAACCACTCTTGATTATTAAAAATCTTGAGTGGCTTTTTATATTAAATTAAAATAAAATTAAACTAAGGATAAAAAATACAATGTCAGAAAATTTAAACGAGCTATATAAAAATAAACTCGAACAAGCACAAATGAAAATTAACATTCCAAATAATTACATTTTATATAGTGTAAAACAATGCACGCAAAATAATAAATCAGTTTTATTGTTTCGGTTTTTGAAAGATACTAAAAATATTTATCTCGGTGGCGAGCATTTCTCTTTTACAATTGAAGAAAATTCTAATAAAATTTTAGGCTTTACTCTGTTTGATGAGAAATTTAAGAAAGGACAGAAACTGCCTTCAGAACTTAAAACTCAGGAGATTGCAAAAAAATGCTTGTTACAAGTTGAACCAGATTTACTCAACAAAATTGATCACAAATGGACAGCTGAACACGAAGAAGAACTCGAAATTAACGCAAAAACTCAAATAATTATTGGCATGAAATATAAATGCTACATTCCAATGGAAGATAACTATGCGTGGGTTATTATTGGAGCAGATAACTCAGTTATTACTTTTGAACAAGAAATAATTTGGAATAATGGTAGAATTACTGAAAAATGGTTGCATGATAATTGGCTCGAAAAAAACATAAAATAATTAACTAAGCCACTCTTGATTTTAAATAATCTTGAGTGGCTTTTTTGTGTTTAAAAAAATATATATAAAACTTCTTTAATCCGTTTAAAAAACTATTGACAAAAGTTTTTGCTAGTAGTATTATCTAAATATACAAAAAAGCTAATACAAAAATCTTTTAAATCTAATAAATTCTAAAATTATCTAAAATTATCTAAAATTTAAAATAATTAAAAAAACAAAATTTATATATAAATTAATATTTGTGTATGCTAGAGAGGATTTATCTATGGCATTCAAAAAACTTGACAATTTAATTATGAAAGAAACAAACAAGAAGAATATTTTGAGATTAATTTGCCAAAAAAATCAAATCTCAAGAAAACAACTTTCAGAATTAACTGGACTTACTCACGCTACGATTACAAATTTGACTCAAGAACTTATTACACAAAACTTAATTTTAGAATCCCACCAAGCAAAATCTCAAGGTGGACGAAAACCTCAAATATTGGCAATTAACCCAACGGCGGGTTATATTATTGGAATTGAACTTAACACGGCCGAAATTATTTTTGTGTTAACTGACTTTTCACCCAAAATTATTGACAAAACAATTATCCAAATTAATATCAAACAAAAAAAAGAAATTATTATTAAATTAATTATTAAAACAACTTTGGATATAATAGAAAAAAACGATATTGCAAAAGAAAATATTTTTGGAATTGGTTTTGCGTCAGTTGGCCCATATAACAGAGAAACGGGAACAATGGTCAATCCGCCGAATTTTCCAGGATGGAACAACGTTCCGATAACTCAAATTATTACGGAAGGCACGGGCATAAAAACTCTTTTCGAAAAAGAAACGTCTGCAATTGCCCTTGCTGAATATTGGTTTGGCAATAATCAAGGCTACAAACGAGCAATCGCTATTAATATTTGTGAGGTCGGGCTCGGCGCGGGATTCGTTATCGATGGCGATATTTATCACGGAAGCACTGACGCTGGAATGGAAATTGGTCACACCGTCGTTGTTCCTCACGGGCATAAATGCAGATGCGGAAATCGAGGTTGCCTTGAAGTTCACGCCGATGGCGCCGCCGCCGTTCGTTACGTTCAAGAAACTATTAGCCAAAGTCTTGCAAACAATAATAAAAAAGAATCAGACTTTGAAAAAGTAGACTTGACGATGAAAGACGTTATAAGAATGGCAAACGCTGGGAACGCTATTACTCGAAATGCAATAAGTCAATGTGCATATTATTTGGGGATTGCAATTGGAAATATTATCGGATTAATTAGCCCTGATATTATATATATCGGCGGACCGTTTGTTCAACAATGTCCAGATTTATACAAACAAACCGTGGAAATTATTAACAAGACTCCTTACATAAATAGATACAAAGATATGGTTAAAGCAGAAGTTAGTTTCGGCGAATTAAGCGGAGCTATGGGCGGAGTCGCAATTGTATATTCGGAAATTTCAAAAACCTAGATTAAAATTATTTAGCCAAATATTTAGAGAGGCGAAAAAAATGCAAGAAAATAAAACCATAGTGCAACTAGATCACATTTGCAAAGAATTTCCAGGAGTTAAAGCTCTCGACGACGTTTCGTTTAACCTTCGTGAAGGCGAGGTTATGGCTCTTCTGGGCGAAAATGGCGCAGGGAAATCCACACTCATGAAAGTTCTAAGCGGTGTTCATGCCAAAAATAGCGGAGAAATTACTATTTTTGGAGAAACGATACAAGACTTAACGCCTAAGAAAGCGCAAAGCATCGGCGTTGCAATTATTCATCAAGAACTTAATCTATGTCAACACCTTTCTGTTGCTGAAAATATATATCTTGGTCGTGAGCTTACAAAAAATGGAATAATATCAATGAAGCTCATGCGAGAAGAATCTCAGAAAATTCTCGATAGGCTAGATATTAAAATTTCACCAGACACTATAGTAGGCTCTTTGGCTGTTTCTCAGCAGCAAATGGTCGAAATTGCCAAGGCGCTTTCTACTAACGCTAGAATTCTTATTATGGACGAACCAACTTCCGCACTTACTTCAAAAGAAATAGAACAGTTATTCAAAATTATTAAAAAACTTAAATCCGAAGGTCAGGGCATCGTCTATATCTCCCACAGGCTCGAGGAACTTCAACACATTGTTGACCGCGTTACGATCATGCGCGATGGAAAATACATAACGACGCTAAATTTTGCCGATACTACTTTAGCGGAAATAATTACAAACATGATTGGGCGAGAAATTAAAGAAAAATTTCCGAGAGTAATTTGCGAAAGAGGCAAAAAAGTTCTTCAAGTCAAAAATTTGAACGCTGGCTCTCTTGTTCGAGATATTAATTTCGATATTTTTGAAGGCGAAATCGTCGGTTTCGCTGGACTAATGGGCGCAGGAAGAACCGAAATGACTCGTGCTATTTTTGGAGCTGATCCAAAAGATAGCGGCGAAATTATTTTAGATAATATTAGCTTGAAAATCAATTCACCTATCGATGCAATCAGCGCGGGAATTGTTCTTGCGCCAGAAGATCGTAAACGTGATGGACTTTGCACTAAACTTAGCGTTAAAGAAAATATCGCTTTGCCTAATCTAGATATTATTTGCGATAAATTCGGAATTATTAGAAATTCTAAACAAGAGGCGATGGTCGATTCAACCGTTGATAACTTAAAAGTTCGACTCGCAAACGCAGACGTTAACGCTGGCTCTCTTTCAGGCGGAAATCAACAAAAAATTGTTGTCGGCAAATGGCTTGCGAGAAATTCCAGAGTAGTTATGTTCGATGAGCCTACTCGAGGAATCGACGTTGCGGCGAAAGTTGAAATATATAACCTAATGAATAGCCTCAAAAAAGATAAAATAGGCGTGTTTTTCGTTTCATCAGAAATGCCCGAAGTTATGGGAATTGCTGATCGAATTTTAGTTATGTGCGATGGCAAAATAACAGGAGAATATTTGCGAGACGAAGCGACTCAACAGTCTATTTTGGAATCGGCTACTAAGTTTGATAAAAAATAAGTTAAGTGCGATAATCTTAGTCAGCTATTTGGTTTAAGCGGGTCGCCGAAGGCGGCGACCCCTACGAGGCCAGAGCCCCTACAGATACAAAAATAAATTATAAATATAAAAAACTTAAAAATATTTGGAGAAATTAATTATGAACAATAATAAAAATTATACAAAAACTAATCATCAAGATCCATTTAAAAAGTTTCTTGCAATTAGAGGAATGGGGCAAGTAGC
The DNA here is from genome assembly GCA_022606495.2 of Halesus radiatus. NCBI lineage: Eukaryota > Metazoa > Arthropoda > Insecta > Trichoptera > Limnephilidae > Halesus > Halesus radiatus. Next base: position 13,152 of record JAHDVE020001624.1, on the reverse strand, counting down.
GACTGCTTTTATAGGGCTGGTTTTGCTAAGCATTGCCTTTGGGTTGCTTAACCCGACGTTTTTTTCTAGCAAAAACTCAGCAAATTTATTTAGACAAATTGCGCCGATTTTACTCGTTGGAATTGGTCAATCCTATGTGTTAATCACTGGTAATATTGACCTTTCGATCGGTTCAGTCGTTGGTATGAGTTGCATGATTAGCGCTACGCTTATGACAAAAGCTGTAAACCCTTTTGTCGCCGTTATTATTACGCTAATCGCTTGCGTAGTGGTCGGAATTTGCAACGGTAATCTCGTTGCAAAAGCTAAATTGCCTCCGTTTATTGCCACTCTCGGAACTATGACCATTGCACGCGGACTTGCACAAATCGTTAACAATAACTATAACACTGACTCGATTGGTGAGGCTGCTCAGGGCTTTAGAGATTTGTTTTATTATGGAAAATTTTTGAATTTTTACAACCCTATTTGGATTGCTATTATTGTCTGGGTAATATTTTACTTTGTTCTCACAAAAACGAAAACTGGTCGTCATATTTATGCAATCGGTAGTAACATTGAAGCCGCTAGACTTTCAGGCGTTAACGTAGTTTCTACCACCACTAAGGCTTACGTCGTTAGCTCAATTTGCGCTTGCATCGTTGGACTTATAACTTGCGCTTCGGCTGGAGTTGGTACTATGGACGCGGGTATTTCTTACGAAATGTTCGCGGTTGCCGCCGCTGTTATCGGTGGAATTAGCACGCTCGGCGGGCAAGGAAATATGCTCGGTACTGTTATGGGCGCTTCAATTTGGGGTGTTTTGCAAAACGGCTTGCAATTCGCGGGCGCTCCCGTTGCTATCAAAAACATTGTTATTGGCATTATAGTAATTGTATCTGTTTTGCTAGACGTTATTGTTAGAAATAACAATTCAAAAATTAAAAAATCAATAAATTAAAAACAAAAATTTGCTTCGGCGGGCAAGATCGACCCTATCAGTCAGGCTTTGCCTTCCAGCTCTCCCATAGGGCGAGCTCTTTGGTACGATTGCTTTGGCAAGGCTGGAACGATGCTTCGGCAAAGTTTAGGCTTTTTAATAAAAATCAATAAATTTTAAATTTGCATAAAATGGCAAAACAAAATACAAAAAACTAAACAAAATAAGAGGAGAAAAACTATGAATCGTAAAATTATGGCTCTTACACTTTCTATTGCAATGGCTGCCACTTTCTTCGTCGGTTGCTCACCAGCTAAAACTCCTGAAGCCGCCGCTCCAGAAGCTGAAACTACCACAGAATCAGCTGCCCCAGCCGTTGAAGCAGGAGCAAAAGCTAAAGTTTATTTGATCACTATGGATCAACAAGATCAACATTGGGTTAAAGTTGACGCTGGCTGCAAAAAAGCTGCCGAAGAACTCGGAAATATTGATTATCAATGGCTTGCTCCAGACGTTAAAGACGATGCTAAACAAATCGAAAGCGTAAATAACGCTGTCGCCGGCGGTGCTCAAGTTATTCTTATCGCTGCCAATGGTCCAGAATCAATCACAGCTTCGCTTAAAGAAGCAGCTGCTGACGGAGTTAAAATTATCTACGTCGATTCAGCCGCTAACTTCCCAGCTCTTCAAACTCTTGCTACTGATAATACAGCCGCAGGAAAAACAGCTGGAACTGAAATGATTAAAGCTCTTGAAGCTGCCGGAAAAACTGAAGGCAAAATCGGAATCGTTAACATCAACGCTTCAACTGCTTCGACAGTTGCTCGTGAAGCTGGATTTAGAGACGCTTTTGCTGGCTCTAAATTTGAAATTTTACAAACTCAATACGGCGAAGGCGATACTGCTAAATCTAAAGACATCGCTGCTAACTACGTTACTCAAGGAGTTGTTGGAATCTTCGGCGCAAACGAAGGCGCGACTGTTGGAACTGGAAACGCAATTAAAGAATCTGGCGAACCAATCGTCGGCGTTGGCTTCGATACTTCAGACGCAATTTTGAATCTTGTTAAAGAAGGCTCTTTGCTCGCTACTATGGCTCAAAACCCAGAAACAATGGGATATGAAGGCATGAAATCAGCCGCAAAAGCAGTTGCTGGAGAAGCAATTACTCCAGAATATTTTGACACTGGCGTTTCAGTTATCAATAAAGACAAAGCATAAATTATATTTAAATTAGCTAAAATTAGTTAAGTTATTAGTGACTTCATAAATTAGTATTTAAATATTTATATTAATTGCTGGAGTCACTTTTTATCTTAATAATAAACAAAATAGAGGCAAATTATGATCGCTATTGGAGTCGATATCGGCGGCACTAAATGCGCTGTTACTATCGGCGAAATTTCTAACAATACAATAAATATTTTGCACAAAGCAAAACCAAGAAATACTTCGGGAGTTTTGCCAAGCATTATGCTTGAATTAATCTCTGGTGATATTCTTGAAATTATAAATAAATATAAAAATAATAATTTAAATATAAATAAAATTATTGGGATAGGCATAAGTTGCGGAGGTCCGCTAAATAGTAAGCTTGGAGTTATTTTATCTCCTCCAAATTTGCCGAATTGGGATAATATTAATATTTGCGAAATTTTAACCCAAAATACAGGACTCAATTCATGGCTTTGCAACGATGCTAACGCTTGCGCTCTCGCTGAATGGAAATTTGGAGCGGGGCAAAATTGCTCAAACATGGTTTTTATGACCTTTGGCACTGGTCTCGGCGCAGGCTTGATTTTAGATGATAGGCTTTACGTAGGTAAATCTGACATGGCTGGCGAATTGGGACATATTAGACTTTCAAACTTTGGCCCAGTAGGCTACGGAAAAGCGGGCTCTTTTGAAGGATTTTGTAGCGGTGGGGGAATTGCTCAACTCGCTAAAACATTAATCCTTGAACAACTTCAAATTGGAAAAAAACCAAAATTATGCCCAGATATAAGCTTGATTCAAGAGATTTCAGCAGAATCAGTTGGCAAGGCTGCTACTCTTGGGGATGATTTGGCGATAGAAATATTAAAAATTACTGGCGAAATGCTTGGGCGTGGTCTCAGCATTATTATAGATTTATTAGATGTGGAAAAAATAATTATTGGAAGCATTTTTGCTCGCTGTCAAGAATTTCTTCTTCCTCATGCGCAAAAAATTATTAATCAAGAATGCTTGGAACTTAACGCAAAAAGTTGCCAGATATTAGCAGCTGAATTAGGTGACTCTGTTGGAGATATTGCCGCACTTTGCGTAGCTGAATATAATTATAAATAACCTCTCCGTCAGCCGTTATTTTAAGCGGGTCGCCGAAGGCGGCGACCCCTACGGGCGAGCTCTTTGGCTACGATTGCTTTGGCAAAGCAAATACACTGGTCTAATTAATAAATTAAAAGTTGAGGTTAATAATTTTGAAAGATAACACAAAAAAAATTACACAAGATTTTTATGATAATAATCAAGATTTATTAATAATTAAACAAGATATAAATAAATTTTGCGAAGTATTATTAGAATGCTTTAAAAATAACAATAAATTATTAATCTGCGGAAACGGTGGAAGTAGCGCAGACGCTGATCACATTGTCGGCGAACTCATGAAAGGCTTTATGCTCAAAAGACCGCTAGATTTATCCAATCAACAAAAATTAATTGACTTAGGTGAAGATGGTGAATTTCTTGCAAATAATTTGCAATCGCCTCTCGAAGCCATTTCACTTGGAAATCATAACGCTTTGAATTCAGCTTTTTCAAACGACGTTGATCCAAAATTAGTCTACGCTCAACAAGTTTTAGGTTATTGCAAAACGGGAGATCTTGTTTTAGGAATTAGTACTTCCGGAAACGCTGAAAACGTTAAGTATGCGCTAATTTGCGCAAAAGCTTGCGGAGCAACCACGCTTTTGCTTTCAGGGAGCGACGGCGGAAAAGCAAAAGAATTTGCGGATTATTCCGTAGTTTCACCACGAAATCAGACATTTAGAATTCAAGAACATCACCTCGCTATTTATCACTACTTTTGCGCTTTTGTTGAATCTGAAATGTTTGAAGAATAACACCCCTCTCAGTCAGCCCTTTAGGGCTGCCAGTTCGCCCTCCCATAGGGCGAGCTCTTTGGTTACGATTGCGTTGGCAAATTAAATTAATAAAATAATATTTAAAAATAATATTTAGGAGATATATCATGAAAAGAAGCGAAATAAATTCAACTTTACTTTGGGCAAAAAATTTATTAGAAAAAAACAATATTAAATTACCAGAGTTTGGCTATTGGGATCTTGAAGAATGGCAAAAAAATAAAGACAAAGCAGGCACTGTTATTAAAACTATGCTAGGTTGGGATATTACAGATTACGGAAACAATAAATTTAAAGAACTTGGCAGCGTTTTGTTCACTCTTCGCAATGGCGATTTGCAAGACAAAAATATTGGTACTCCTTACGCTGAAAAACTAATCCCGCTTTACGCTGGGCAAAGATTGCCTTGCCATTGCCATTACAAAAAAACGGAAGATATTATCGTGCGAGCTGGCGGAGTTATGGGAATAAAATTATTCAACGCAATCGGTCCAAATCACGACGTTGACACCGTTAACGACGTTGAAGTTTACATGGACGGGATTAAGCATATTGTTAAAGCAGGCGAAAAAACACTTGTTTATCCAGGCAGTAGCATTACGCTAACACCGTTTATGTATCACATTTTCGGCGCAGAAGCAGAATTCGGTGACACCGTTATTGGCGAAGTTTCTTCTATTAATGACGATCATATCGATAATTTATTCAGCGAAAAAGTTAGCAGATTTTCAGAAATTGAAGAAGATGAAAAAATATTGCATCCGCTTTGCAATGAGTATAGCAGAGTTTTATAAAAGTGCCGACGCTCTCGTCAGCTTTTTGGTTTAAGCGGGTCGCCGAAGGCGGCGACCCCTACGAGGCCAACGCCCAGAGGGCGAGCTCTTTGGTTACGGTTGCTTCAGCAAAGTTAGTGCGACGATTATATTAAAAATAATAAAATAAAAATAATGCGCATTATTTAAATATTTATGCGCATTATTTAATTAGAGGTATTTATAATTATGAAAAAAATTGGTGTCGCTGGAAGCCTTCTTGTAGATAATATTAAAATTATTAGTTCATATCCAGAAAAACAAGCTCTCGCTTCAATTTCAAACCATACAAAAACTACCGGCGGGCTGGTTTGCAACGTCGGAATAGATCTTGCTAGGCTTGATTCTAAATTGCAAATAAAAGCCATCGGAGTAGTTGGTGATGATAGCGATGGCGAATTTATAATTCAAGAATTATCACAATATAAAAATATTGATACAAGTGATATAACCCAAAAAAATAGCACCTCTTTTACAGACGTAATGACAGAAGAAAAAACTAAACAAAGAACGTTTTTTTCTTATCCTGGTGCTGATTCTTGCTTGTCACCAGAAAATTTTGATTTTGATAAACTTAATATCGATCTTTTGCACTGTGGATATATTTTATTACTCAAAAATTTAGATTCTTTTGACACGGAATTTGGAACGTCTATGGCAAGATTGCTCCATAACGCTAAAAAACACGGTGTGCAAACAAGCATCGACGTAGTTTCGCTTTCAGGCGGAAATTATTTTGGTATTGTTCCGCCTGCTCTTAAATATTGCGATTATTGCGTTATCAACGAAACTGAAGCATCTGAAATTACTAAGATTAGTATTCGTGATGAAAATAATAAATTAATTTATAGCAACGCAGAAAAAATTCTAACAAGTTTAAGACAAATGGGAGTCGCAAAGTGGGCGGTTATTCACGCACCAGAAGCTTGCTTTGGGTTAGATCATTCAAAAAAGTTAATTACAAAGGCTTCGCTTAAACTACCTAAAAATTATATTCAGGGATCCGTTGGGGCTGGTGATGCTTTTTGCTCAGGTGTTTTATATTGCGCTTGCGCTGGCGGAGACATCGACCAAGCTCTTGATTTTGGCATCGCTACTGCCGCAAGTTCCCTCGCTCACCCGAGCTCTTCTCAAGGCGTTCAGAATATAAATTCTGTTTTAGAGCTCTTAAAAAAATATCCTAGACAAAAACTAAATATCTAAAATTTATTCAGGAGAAAATTATCTTGTTAAATAAAAATAACAATAAAAAACTAGTAATGTACGGAGCAGGCAATATCGGTCGTGGATTTATTGGAGAAAAATTTTCAAAAGCAAATTATCAAGTCGTTTTTATAGATATTAATAAAAACATAGTAGATGCGTTTAATACACAAAAACAATATACGTTTGAAATTATGGGCGATAACCCTAGAGAAGATATTATTACAAATATCAGAGCGGTTGACGGCGCAAATATAGAAGAAGTTGCTCAAGAAATCGCCACCGCCGATATTATTGCGACTTCTATCGGCGCAAATGTTTTGCCAAAAATAACACCTGTTATCGCTCTAGGACTACTAAAAAGAATTGAACTCGGCGCAAAACCGCTTGATATTTTGATTTGCGAAAATTTAAATCACGCAGACAAAATAATTTATAAACTATTAGAAGAAGTACTTCCAGAGAGTGCACAAGACTATTTACAAAATAAAATCGGCTTAGTAGAAACATCTATCGGACGCATGGTTCCGATTATGACCACAGAAATGCAAAGGGGCGAAATATTAAGAGTTTGCGTTGAAGAATATAATTTTCTGCCAGTAGATAAAAACGCGTTCAAAAATCCAATTCCAGATTTAGAAAACTTAGTTCCGTATTCTCCTTTTGATTTTTATATTCAAAGAAAACTTTTTTTACATAATATGGGACATGCGTTGACTGCTTTTCTTGGAAATATTAAAGATTTAGAATTTATTTATCAGTCGATAAACACGCCTATTATTAGGCTTTTTGTGCAAAAAGCTATGCAAGAAAGTGCAATCGCTCTTTCTAAAAAATACAATTTTGATTATTCAAAGCTAGACCAGCACGTAGATGACTTAATTTTGCGATTTGGCAATAAATCACTTGGCGATACCGTTGCTAGAGTTGGTCGTGATCCGCTTCGCAAACTTGAATCGCAAGATAGGTTAGTAGGCGCATTTAATCTTTGCGAAGAAAACAAAACAAGTGATGCCTATATCGGATTTGGTATCGCTAGCGCACTGTATTTTTATTATGAAAATACTGAAGAACCTCAAGATGTAAAAACTTTATTAAATAATACTTGCAAAATTAGTGACAAAAATTCTTTGATATATATAGAAGCTTTATTAAATAAAATCAAAAACCAAGAAAACTTAGAAAATATTTTAGAATACATAGAAAAATACAAAGCGCAAATTAGAGGCGCTATTGTTTAAAAAAACTTATTAGTATTCTATATTAAAAGCATTGGTGGCTAAACTTCGGTTTGCCAGATCTCCCAGAGGGCGAGCTCTTTTGGTACGGCGCTGAGGCTAAACCTCTCCGTCAGCTCTACGAGCTGCCACCTCTCCTAGTAATCAATGTCATTTCCTTAAATATAAGCTACACGTTTGCTTCGGCAAAGCAAGGCCGACCTTCTCAGTCAAACCGTTGTGTTAAGCGGGTCGCCGAAGGCGGCGACCCCTACGAGCAAGCTCTTTAGATTGCTAAATAAAACAAAAGCTCTATAATAATTTATATAACTAAGTTTTTTAACGCAAACCAAAGTAAATAATAGTTTATAATAGAGCAATAAAGTAAAACGAACCACCTAAAGAGCTCGCCCATTTATGGGAGAGCTGGCAACTCGTAGAGTTGACTGAGAGGGGCGTTCCAGCTTGCCGAAGCAATTTCGAATCTTGCTCAAGTTAAGGAAATGACATTGCCTAGTAATAGGAGAGGCTTTTGGTACGGCGTCGAACCCAATATTTGCTATTGCAATGGACTAAAACAGTAGTATTTTGAGGAGTTTCCAAAATAAACAGAAATAAATTCAAGAAATATCAAAAAAAGGCTTGCATTATGTCAAAATAAGTTGTATAGTAATAAGGCACTCAAGAAACGGACGAGCAGCGCAGAAGTTAATTTAAATGGTTTAAAAAGCAAGTCAAAAAATAAACTAAAATAAATTAAAAATAAGTGTTGACAAGAGTGAAAACAGTATGTTATACTAACGTAGCTGACTCAGAGAAAGAAACAAGAGAAACAAAGAGTTTGCTAAAATTAATAAGGCTTAAAATTAACTCTTGAGAGAATAATTAAAAGCCGAGTTAATAAAATGGACCTTGAAAACTGTATAGACTTATTTTACAGTACTGGCTTTCCAAAGCTGGTACAGCCAAGCGATTCAGGGCAGATTTAAATATCTGCACTATAGCTAGTTGTCTAAACTAAGCTAGATGTTGAAATACATCAAAACGAGTTAAAAACAAAATGTTTAAGCGCATTTTGTAAGGATATAAACATAAGAGTTTGATCCTGGCTCAGGACGAACGCTGGCGGCGTGCTTAACACATGCAAGTCGAACGGAGTTATGACTTGGAAGCCTTCGGGTGGAAGAGATATAACTTAGTGGCGGACGGGTGAGTAACGCGTGAGTAACCTGCCTTCAAGTGGGGAATAACGTCGAGAAATCGACGCTAATACCGCATAAAACTGCTTTATCACATGGTGAAGTAGTCAAAGCTATATGCGCTTGAAGATGGACTCGCGTCCCATTAGCTAGTTGGTAGGGTAACGGCCTACCAAGGCGACGATGGGTATCCGGGCTGAGAGGCCGAACGGACACACTGGGACTGAGACACGGCCCAGACTCCTACGGGAGGCAGCAGTGGGGAATATTGGGCAATGGGGGAAACCCTGACCCAGCAACGCCGCGTGAAGGATGAAGGTTTTCGGATTGTAAACTTCTGTCCTTGAGGATGAAAAAAATGACAGTACTCAAGGAGGAAGCCCCGGCTAACTACGTGCCAGCAGCCGCGGTAATACGTAGGGGGCGAGCGTTGTCCGGAATTACTGGGCGTAAAGGGAGCGTAGGCGGCTCTGTAAGTTAGATGTGAAATACCCGAGCTTAACTTGGGAGGTGCATCTAAAACTGCGGAGCTTGAGTGCGGGAGAGGTAAGTGGAATTCCTAGTGTAGCGGTGAAATGCGTAGATATTAGGAGGAACACCAGTGGCGAAGGCGACTTACTGGACCGTAACTGACGCTGAGGCTCGAAAGCGTGGGGAGCAAACAGGATTAGATACCCTGGTAGTCCACGCTGTAAACGATGAATACTAGGTGTAGGGGGTATCAACTCCCTCTGTGCCGCAGCTAACGCAATAAGTATTCCGCCTGGGGAGTACGGCCGCAAGGCTGAAACTCAAAGGAATTGACGGGGGCCCGCACAAGCAGCGGAGCATGTGGTTTAATTCGAAGCAACGCGAAGAACCTTACCAAGGCTTGACATCCTATTAAAACCATGGAAACGTGGTGTCCCTTCGGGGGAATAGTGACAGGTGGTGCATGGTTGTCGTCAGCTCGTGTCGTGAGATGTTGGGTTAAGTCCCGCAACGAGCGCAACCCCTATTGCCAGTTACCAGCACATAATGGTGGGAACTCTGGCGAGACCGCCGAGGATAACTCGGAGGAAGGTGGGGACGACGTCAAATCATCATGCCCCTTATGTCTTGGGCTACACACGTGCTACAATGGCAGTTACACAGAGTAGCGAAGCCGTAAGGTGGAGCGAATCTCACAAAAGCTGTCTCAGTTCGGATTGTGGGCTGCAACCCGCCCACATGAAGTCGGAGTTGCTAGTAATCGCGGATCAGCATGCCGCGGTGAATACGTTCCCGGGCCTTGTACACACCGCCCGTCACACCACGGGAGTTGGGAGTGCCCGAAGTCAGTATCCTAACCGTAAGGAGGGAGCTGCCGAAGGCAAGATCAATGACTGGGGTGAAGTCGTAACAAGGTAGCCGTATCGGAAGGTGCGGCTGGATCACCTCCTTTCTAGGGTGTAATCTTATTAAATTAAGATGCAAAAAGAGAGTAGTTTGGCGTAAGAATAAGTCTATGCAGTTTTGAGGGTCTAATAATTTATTATTAACTTTCAAGTAAATCCAGAAATATCTGGGGGTTTAGCTCAGCTGGTAGAGCACCTGCTTTGCAAGCAGGGGGTCAACGGTTCGAACCCGTTAATCTCCACCAGTATTACAAAACAGCTTGTTTATTAACGTAAGTAAGAAGTTTAGTAATTAAAATTAAACACGGCTATGGGCTCATAGCTCAGCTGGTTAGAGCGCACGCCTGATAAGCGTGAGGTCGGTGGTTCGAGTCCACTTGAGCCCACCAATATTAAACCAAATAATTAATATTTAGTTTAATATTAGCGACTTAATCTAACAAGAGCACCTTGAAAACCGCATATAGACTATAAACTGCGAAAACGAGAAAATTAACAAATTAGATTTATTAATTTTTAGTTTTAATTAAGAGTTAATAAATTCTTGTAAAAAACAGAAATTTAAAAACAGTGGTAATGCAAACTTAAGTTGAAGTATTAATTTATTAGTAAATAGACTTAAAGAGTAATACTGCTACAATTTCGGATTTAACGCAAGGGTAAACTAATAACGTTTGTAAACAAGTGTGTAAACACTCTAAATATTAGGATAAGATCAAGCTAATAAGAGCATATGGTGGATGCCTAGGTACCAAGAGCCGAAGAAGGACGCGATAAGCTGCGATAAGCTGCGGAGAGGCGCAAGTAGCCAACGACCCGCAGATTTCCGAATGGGGAAACCCGGCTGGGGCAATGCCCAGTCACTTCTTGCTGAATATATAGGCAAGATAGAGGGAACCCGGTGAACTGAAACATCTAAGTAGCCGGAGGAAAAGAAAGAAACATCGATTTCCTGAGTAGCGGCGAGCGAAAGGGAAACAGCCTAAACCGAAAATGCTTTGCATATTCGGGGTTACGGACCTGCATTAAACGAAAGAAAACTTAGCCAAATAGAGTTGGAAAGCTCAGCCAGAGAGGGTAACGGCCCCGTAGGCGAAAAGTTTTGCAAGTGAGCAGAGATCCAAAGTACCACGGGACACGAGAAATCTTGTGGGAAGTAGGGGGGACCACCCCCCAAGGCTAAATACTACTTGGTGACCGATAGCGTATAGTACCGTGAGGGAACGGTGAAAAGAACCCCGGGAGGGGAGTGAAAGAGAACCTGAAACCATATGTTTACAAGCAGAGGGAGCGCAAGCGACCTCGTACTTTTTGTAGAACGGGCCGGCGAGTTACGATATGATGCAAGGTTAAGGTGCTAAGCACTGTAGCCGAAGGGAAACCGAGTCTGAATAGGGCGTATAGTATCATGTTGTAGACCCGAAACCGGGTGACCTATCCATGGGCAGGTTGAAGTGAGAGTAAAATCTCATGGAGGACCGAACCCACGTCTGTTGAAATAGACGGGGATGACCTGTGGATAGCGGAGAAATTCCAATCGAACTCGGAGATAGCTGGTTCTCCCCGAAATAGCTTTAGGGCTAGCCTCGATGGAGAGTACTGCAGGTAGAGCACTGAATGAACTAGGGGGCCTCAAAGCTTACCGAATTCTATCAAACTGCGAATGGCAGATACTTGCTCATCGGGAGTCAGACAGTGTGAGATAAGTTTCATTGTCAAAAGGGAAACAGCCCAGACCAACGGCTAAGGTCCCCAAATTCAAGTTAAGTGGAAAAAGATGTGCAGTTGCGTAGACAACCAGGATGTTGGCTCAGAAGCAGCCATTCATTTAAAGAGTGCGTAATAGCTCACTGGTCGAGTGACTGTGCGCTGAAAATGTACCGGGGCTAAAACTTGATACCGAAGCCATGGCATGTGTATAATTTTATAGCATGGGTAGGGGAGCAATGTATACGGGCAGAAGCTGAGCCGTAAGACTCAGTGGACTGTATAGAAGAGAGAATGCCGGCATGAGTAGCGCGACCAAAGTGAGAATCTTTGGCGTCGAAAGCCTAAGGTTTCCTGAGGAAGGTTCGTCCTCTCAGGGTTAGTCAGGACCTAAGCCGAGGACAATAGTCGTAGGCGATGGACAACAGGTTGATATTCCTGTACCACCAAGAAACGTTTGACTGAAGCGGTGACACAGTAGGATAGGCAGAGCGGGGTGTTGGTAAACTCCGTCTAAGCGATGAGGCTAATATGTAGTTAAGTACGCATATTGTTAGGCTGGGTCGTTATGGGGACTGGATATATTCCGGGAAGCTGTTGAATTCACACTGGCGAGAAAAGCCGCTAAGGAGTTTTGAGGTGCCTGTACCGTAAACCGACACAGGTGGGCGAGGAGAGAATCCTAAGACGAACGGGAGAACCCTTGTTAAGGAACTCGGCAAAATGACCCCGTAACTTCGGGATAAGGGGAGCCTCGAAAGAGGCCGCAGAGAATAGGCTCAAGCGACTGTTTAGCAAAAACACAGGTCTGTGCGAAATCGAGAGATGACGTATACGGGCTGACGCCTGCCCAGTGCTGGAAGGTTAAGGGGAAGTGTAAGGAGTAATCCGAAGCACGGAACTTAAGCCCCAGTGAACGGCGGCCGTAACTATAACGGTCCTAAGGTAGCGAAATTCCTTGTCGGGTAAGTTCCGACCCGCACGAATGGCGTAACGACTTGAGCACTGTCTCGACAAGGGACCCGGCGAAATTGTAGTATGCGTGAAGATGCGCATTACCCGCGACTGGACGGAAAGACCCCGTAGAGCTTTACTGTAGCTTGGCATTGAATTTCGGTAATAAATGTACAGAATAGGTGGGAGACTTGGAAGTTAGCACGCCAGTGTTAATGGAGTCACCTTTGGGATACCACTCTTTTATTGCTGGAATTCTAACGTGTATCGGTGATCCCGTACACAGACATTGCCAGGTGGGCAGTTTGACTGGGGCGGTCGCCTCCCAAAGAGTAACGGAGGCGTTCAAAGGTTCCCTCAGAATGGTTGGAAACCATTCGTAGAGTGCAAAGGCAGAAGGGAGCCTGACTGCAAGAGAGACATCTCGAGCAGGTAGGAAACTAGGACTTAGTGATCCGGCGGTATGAGAGTGGAATTGCCGTCGCTCAACGGATAAAAGCTACCTCGGGGATAACAGGCTTATCTCCCCCAAGAGTCCACATCGACGGGGAGGTTTGGCACCTCGATGTCGGCTCGTCGCATCCTGGGGCTGGAGTAGGTCCCAAGGAGCTGTCCTTAGTACGAGAGGACCGGGATG